>CANTUT010000313.1:0-135000 GCA_947687605.1 Reutealis trisperma
AGGATTTCTGCATAAAGGATTATAGGTACCATAGCTAGAGCTAATGGTAATCACTTATAATAGTAGCACTTAAGAAACAATAACATGTAGCATAATAGTAATAGAAATTTAACTTATTGAACAAAAGATAAGATAATAGTGTGGTTCCAAAAAGAAAGTAAGGTAAGGAAATAATTACAAATGATCTTTCATATCATTAAATAACAATAATGGCTTTGGACCAATTGTCCTTTAGCAACCCAAGCTTAACAAAGAGATCATATAATTATAATTGAAAGTAGAAAAAGACTTAGGTTTCAAAAATCTCAAAGATTCCCATAACATAATCACTTGTACTTGTAACATGAATGTAATGTTTACTCACCTTATAGTTCCTTTGCTCCTAGTACTTGTAGCCCTTTTGAACTTCTACAACTCCTCAAGCTCTAACATAATATTTAATTCAATACTTAGTATTTGTTTACCATCATGATATCCTATCCCATAACTGCCCCATGCACATATAACATTCACATACATTTGGAGTTGCACTTAGAAGTGCACTCATCAATTGACCATAACATGTTGACTTTCAAAGTCTTGCATACTTTGCCTTTATAGGCCCATATGAAATCATATTATAACCCATATTATGACTTTTCTAAAGTCAAACACAATATATCATGATCTTAATATCAATTCAATTTAACATCCAACTTAGTACACTTAACACCTTCTATATATATTAACTTAACAAGTAATCTTTCAAGTATCATGCCTATCTCTTATGACCACTTTGTACAATCAATCTCATCATCCATTTAAGATCATTAACTCATCATAAAACTTATTTTCGGTATCACTTAATCACATAAACATATTAATCACATCATAGAAATAGGGATAGGAAACCCTAGGTATACCCTTTTGTCTCTAGACGTGTTTAGAGTTATTCCTTCAATCAACATGCAATCAAATCATTTATTATTAATGTATACATGTCAATAATCATTAAAATATATCACATAAAAATTATAGATATTGGGACTGAATTCCCAATGTAGGCCCAATTATACAATCAAGGAAGATCATAAACTTTCTAACTTTTCAAACTTTTCGTTCATTACAGTAATATATAAACACATGATTTAAACTAATATTTTTCATGTAAACATGGCAAAAATCATTTTAGAATATTTTTATATATGAATTGGCACCTATATAAATATATATGCAAGAAAATTTTCTAACTTTAGATTCTAGGATGAAAACCATGAATCTTTCTTGTTTTAAGTACTTTTTGGTCATTACAGTAATATATAAACACATGATTTAAACTAATATTTTTCATCTAGACATAACAAAAATCAGCTTAGAATCCAAATATACACAAATCAGCAGCCCTTGGTACTACATATGCATGAAAATTCCAATGTTAGGTTGTAGGGTGAAAATCATGAGTTCTTTTGCTTTTTAGTGTTTTCTGATCATTATAGTAATATACAGAAATATGATTTAAATCAATATTTTTCATCTAATCACAATTAAAATCAATTTAAAACACAATAATGTAAGAATTGGCTTCCTCCCTTGTGTTTATGCATGAAATTTCAAATTTTGAGTTTTAGGGTTCACCTTTAGAGGATTCGCGTAGAGAAGTTTGTGTTTTCGATAGAAAAATCAATTTCTCTTTCAAAAATTCACCTAGGCCAAATTTAATTAATAGAAATTAGTACACACTTGGTCCAAAATAATTTTCTCATGATTAGTTTAAAAAAAATCAGATAGTAATTTGAAAGGGGAGAAAAACTTATGAAAACAGTCCCGAAATCACAATGTTTGAAGGTACTTTGTGAATTTTAGTTGAGAGATTATTTTTTAGAGAATTTTCTACTGGAAATATGATATAAAAGAGAATGGTGGCTGCTATTACTAGGGCTGACCAAATTTCACTTTAAATATTTAGGATTTTGGGCTAATTCCAAGTTTACCCTTAATGTGCTAGGTGAGGAGTGTTTTGGTGTAGTGGGCTTTTGAAAAATTAGGCTTTTTATTTAATTTATGGGCTGATTATAGGTAATTAAAAAATAAAATATTTTTCTTATTATTTTCATTAAAATTTCCCCTAAAATACTTATTTAAAAAATATTTTAAAAATACTCATAAAAATTATTTTATACTTAAAAATCACTTTGTGCATGGAAATTCATTTTATGTGAAATAAATTATTTTATGCATATGCACTTAATGTAAATCACTTACTTCACCATAATATTATGCATATTAGAGCTAATCTAACATGCCACATACTCATCAATCATATAACACATGAATTTCTATAAAAGCACACACTTAGCCATAATACCTCTAAATTCAAGTAATTGTCATGGAAACTCCTAGGATGGGTTTGGATTGTTACATTGCCTTAAAGTTCTACACCCATAATATTTCAATTACCTATCAATTAGTAGCTAACGGTGTTACCAATTATATCTTATACTTGTTTTATTACTTCAACTTACAATAGAGATGTATCAATAGTGTTATATACATTATTATACCTATTCTTATTTCTAATCATTTCCAAGCTAGATACCTCATTTAATTTCATGATTTCAAGTTTAAATCTCAAAATTCTCAAATTGTTCCATAAACCCTATAATTTGGGGAAAACCATTAATTTCCCTTTCAAACTTCAAATTAGCCATGGATTCATCAAATTAACACCTATACAATCAATTCCCACTAATTAATTTGAGTTAATTCACTCTTATTCATATAAATCCTAACTTGTCCCACTTAAGTCAAATTTGGGGAAAACTCATAATTCCTCATCAAATCTTCAAATTAGTTGTAGAAATATGACATTAACATAACATAAAACATATATAATCACTTAATTTTCACAATCTAGTAATAGAACACCAAGTTCCTCTTTTAACTAAGTTTATGTCACTAAGATTTCCAAGTCTTGAATCAAGTTCCCAAAATTTATTTTAACACTTTTAAATCATTTTTCTTCATCCAAAATAACCATAAATGTATTCAATTAGAATTTAGAACACTTCCTTTTCAAGTTCTTCCTAGTGGTCGAATTCCATCTCTAGTAAATTTAGGTGATTTTCATGTTTTCTTTTCCTATCTTCCCATTAATCCTTTAATTCTATAGCCAAATCTCCATATTTCATCTAAGAACATCCAAAACTACATTTTATGTATGCTCACCCTAAGTTGGCCGAATTTTACTTATGATGTAGTAGAGATTTTATGTAATCAAAATACTAAAATCAATCTTAGAACATAGAAAAGAGAAGATGAACATGATTTCTCACATTGGTTAGCTTTGATTTATTAAGGTTATTGTTGTAAGTGGTGTAGAGAGAATTTATTTTCTTATTATGAAACTTGGTGTAGAGATAGGCAAAATGTTATTTCATAACATAATTTTGCTTATATATATAATGGTGAGGATTTGATCAAGCTAAATCCAATGGTTAAGATTTAATCTTAATAAATGGTTATGATTTGATCAAGTTGGATGGCTAGGATTCTCTCTACAATTGCAATGTTCATCATATGGTGTGCTCAAAATGAACCTAGACTCATGTGAAGAGAATATGAGAGTTCAACTTGGTTTAGGATTTTGACTTGGTCAATTTTTATGGCTAGCTTGGTCAAATTTTGTGACTCTCTCTACAACAACATTTTGTTTGGTTTTGGGCTAACTACTCTAACATATTAGCTTGAGGTTACACCAATTATGGGCCCATGGGCTGGCTCACTATTGTTGGGTTTAGGCATTTGATGACCAAAGGCTCAATAATAAGCCTATAGCCTATCAACAAGCCCATAGTCCATCTACAAGTCCCATAACAAACTTAGAAATTTTCTTTTTAACTTTTTTTCAAATTTGTGTTCTCTAACCTCTTTACATACATCATTAGTTATTATATGAACTCTATTTAATTTATTAGAGCACAATTAGTCATGATAAAATCACAAACTAGGCAAATATTGCATATTATGTCACAAGATTCCTACCCTATTCCTTATCATTTCTAAACTATACTAACATTCAAAAATCTAATTCTCTAATATTATTAGTAATTAAAATGGGTTATAAAATCCTTGGTTATTACAAGAACCAAACTAGAGTTCAAAAGATGGAAAAATGAAGGAACAAAGCTGAAGCCTTAAAGTAGGGGTGTATGGACCCCCATGCCCCCATCCTAGGGGAGCATGGAATGCCCTATCTGCCTCTACTTAGGCTATTCTTTATGCCCTATGCTAGGGGCATACAGATCCCCCATGCACCTTTGGCATGCCACCTGTCCAAAAATTCTAATTTTATACTTTTGACATGATTTCTTTCCTTTTCTGATTTTTCACCTATTTAAGAAACCCCAAATCTCTACCTTAATCACTCCCATTAATCCTAAAACTAGAAGTTAAGTCTAAATCAAAGATCTTTTCCTAAATGTTAAAGGATTCTACATTCCTAAACCAACCCTTAAACTCCACCTATATATTCATCATTATACATCCATTTGAGAGGGGGCTGGACATCTAGTAATGATCCAGCATCTAGAGAAATGACCCTAGACACATTCTAACTCAAAAATAGAAACATTAGGCTAAGAAAACACAAAAAGAGAGAAAAAATAAGAAACCTAAGTAATCTTGTAATCTCAAGCTTTGAATCTTATTCTTTGGAGAAAAAAGGTAAGAATACATTGTGTTTGTGGTAAGCTAAGAGCTTGAATCAACAAAAACATAGGATTCCCAATGCTTTTCATCTAATCAATAGATTAAAGAAGCAATGGGATAAGTTTATAGCTTTGATTATTTGTTTTAAAATTCTAGTTATTTAAATTTGTTTATTTTTGTCTTCTTATTATTTACATCATCCATAGCATGTTTATATTTAGTATTTGTTAACTTTAACTGATGTTGCATGATTAGAATTGCCCTTGACTATTAGTTTTAATTTCAAAGGTGAACTTGATATTACATTCTTTGATTTTGATTGAGTTTAGTTTTTGGTGTTTGTTTCTAGTTATTTGGTTGCTTAATTGTTGTATATTTGAATATTCATACCTCTAGGACCATAAAATACTAAAAAGAATCATTTTGAAGCGAAGTAGTGGTGGAGTAGCCTGCCTAAGGTGTGTAGCACGCTCATGCACCAAGCTAGGGGCGCATACCCCTACCATGAGCCCCTAGTGGCTTTATGTTTTTTGTTTTTGCCTATTTTGATGTTATTTTAGGATTCCTTTGCTATTCTAATGGATTAAGTCATAGAATAGACCCTCAAAAGGTCAAAAAAAAAACTTTGGAAACTTCTAGATTGAGGATCAGAGTGAAAACTATGAAGAACGTGAAGAACAAAGAAGGCTAGAGGAGAATGGATGGGGATGCACGCCATGCTTCAAGCACACACTCCTATGTGTATGAATTTTTATTTTCTTAATTATTTCATTTTATTTTAATTTTTTTTGGTTTTTGGGGCTTATGTACCTCTGTTGTATCTTTGTATCAATAATGATACACCCCTTCCCCTTAATAACTTTGATTTGGAATAAAATGGATTTAGAATAATTTGGTAAATTTACTTTTCTTGCTTTAATTCATGAAATTAGTTGGTTTAACTTCACATTAGATTAAGGGTGTATAATTTATCTATGTTATTCTTTATTTAAATGGAATGACATGAATAGTTGGTAATTAATTAGGTAGTCTAATATCAATATGGTAAACTTAAGTTTATGCTTTGAAATTGCATAAAATTGATTAGTAAAATTAGGTTAGTTCGTTAAACTATCTTAATTTGATTTGCAACTTAGTAAATTTAAGATTATGCATTTTAATTGAAAATGGTTAGTAATTAGGTTGAATTTATGGGCTTTGAATTGGTTGCACTCATATATGTTGAACTCTACAATGTGATATAATTGTTGTATTGTAATAAGGCTCAAATAAAGCCTAAACTATCTTAAATTAAAGATAAACCAATTAATGGAAGCCAGCCTCACAACTAGGCAGGTTTGTGTGCCTAACGCTTTTCCAAATCTGTAACTAACTTCCTTACTCATAATCTCTAAATTAAGGTGGCTAGGTAAAAAGCATAGGGTTCCTAGTCATCTCTTTTTTCTAGTCTTCAAAATTAGGTGGCAACTCTATTCTTTGCTTTAGGCCTTGGCCCTTTGTGTCTTCCCGCAATGTTCTATTGAAAAGCTATACAGAGTCCATTCACCTGGGATCAGAAATATGATCACAACACAAGGCTTCTCAACTCATCCTTCTAAATAGAGCTACTCGCTCTTTACTTGTATCGAGTTTGTCTACTTGCTTCACTTGTAGTGGGTTTATTTTTGGCTTTTTTCTCCTATATCAAGCTTGTCTTTGTCTTCATCTTTGCTGCCAAAGCCTCTCGCCTATCTTATGTCGAGCTCCTTTATAATTCCACAAAATTTTTGAGACTTTTAAGTTGGCAAAATTTTAAGAAAATATACAGTTGACAAAGTCACGCTCATTACCAAGGAAAAATAGCCACTACCATTAAATTGTGATTTTAAGAAGGGGAAGTACAAAAAAGTACCTTGTGGTTTCACTCATTTTATTTTAGGGTCTGTGGAACTTTTTTTTGACCAAATATGATTTAAGGTTTACTCCATTGGCACTATGGAATCCATAATTCTAATACCGTTAGTCAATACTAATGTGGCATAATTAATGAAGACATGGAGTTAATATGGCACTTCTTTAATCCATGTGGCTATTTAAGAAATAAAACAATTGAGTTCCGTAAGTGCCACATCATCATCACATCAACATTGACTAACGATGTTAAGGCTATGGACCCTAAGTGTTAATGGAGCAAACCTTAACCCCATTTTGTCAAAAAAATATTCCATAAACCCCAAAATGAAAATGGGTGAAACCATAAGGTGTTGTTTTGTACTTTTCCCTTTTAAGAATTTCATATTATGAATCCTCAATTTTACACCCTCATCATACAGCAGCAACCATAGCTTAACACCTACTAAGTTTAGTGCATTATGCAGAGCTAGTACGATAGTCCCACTAGCCAAATAGCAGGCCCCCAAAAGATAAATTGGCCTTCAATTATATTACTATTTGGATACTTCATTATTTAACATGGACTAACATTAATCTCTAAAAAAAAAAGGGAGCTACCACGTGTCAGCCACAGAAAGGGCTGGCAGATCTAGCCTATCATATTGGCAGATCTGACAGGCACTCTGGCAGCTGGTCCCCTCATGTGTGTAGAAAATTCTAAAATTGCCCTATTCATCCCAATTTTCACTCCTTTTCAACCCTACCCTTCTTATAATTTTCATTTTCCTTTTCCCATGCTATCCTCATATCCTTTGCCTATAAATACCTTTTCAAATTCCTTCATTTTCTTCACCCAAAGAGCTAATATTGATGGCTATCTATTAGTTTTTCTTTCTTCTCCCACTAACCGCTCTCTAATTAATTAATTAATTCTTTTAATTAATTAATTCACCTAAACCTAAATTAATCTTTTTCATTAATTAAAAATCTCTTTTCAAAGTTAATCACTAAATTAATTAATTAATTAATTAATCCTTTTAATTAATTAATTAATCACTTTTCAAAATTAAAATTAATGTTCTTTTAATCTCTCCACCCATCACCTTAATTAATTAATTTTTTTAATTAATTAATTAATCAATCCATCCATTTTATCCTCCATCAATTGGTTAGTTAATCCTTTTAATTAATCAATTAATCCCAATCAATCCAACCACTCGGTATTGGTAAAACAAAGCTCTGATTTGGCAAAACACTCTGTCCATCCAGTCCGCCAAAATCTATGGTATTTCTTATCAATCCAACCCCCAAACCAAAATCAATTTAATCAATCTATAAATCCTCCATTTCATGGTGGAATGAACTACATGGGTTTGATCCTATTTAATGGGATACGCAGGCATATTTTGAGTTTAAATCTAAATCCAATTTAATCTGCCTTTCCTTTTTTTATTTTCAAATGTAATTATTTATTTTCCAATTCAATTTATAAGAAAATTTTCAATGCTATTTGTAAGAAAATTTTGTAGTCTTCCTAGAATCACATAAGGGCTAGAGAAGACATCTCAATTTTAATTAATTTATGTAATTAGTTTAATTAATTTGGAATTAAGGAGCAATTATGTGGTTCCCCTAAATCCATAAAGATTAGAAGGAACACTCTCCTTAATTTGTGGATGTTTACTTTGATTGTTCTATTAATTTTCATGCACCCATAATTATGCTATGCATTCATACTATGCCATGTTCATGTATTTATTTGCCATCTTATAAAATGTCATTCATGAAATTAATTTTCCAAAGTCAAATTAAACTTAAGAGTCAAATCGCAATTATTTAAAATCAAAAACCTAGTCCACGAGCTCAACTTAGTTTAAGACTAGTGACTTTATCCTTGGGTAAATTAATTAATTAAAATTAATGAATTGGAGTCACAAATGGATTTTTTCTTAATTTTTCCATTTTAAAAAAATAAATTAGGATGGCGACTACCAAAATCATTTTTCAAAACTACGAACCAATTTTTTGAGCTATAGCCACTCAAATCGTGAGCACCAAAACTCATTCCATACAACCCTAAAAATCATTTGCCTTTCCTTAAGGCATTCTCAGAGCGAGGGAGGGGCATTCGGGCAAGGTCTCACAGTTGGCAATACTGAACACTGGTTGCCACCCTTTTTAATAAAAAAGGAAAGCAAATAATAAGTTTACTATTTGGTTAAGGAAAAATTGTACAAAATAATCTTTATATGGCTCATTAAGTGTGATTTGACTTTCATGCATCACTTTGCATAATAAAGGCTCCTTGCCTAACCATAGATTTAGGAAAACTTTTACGATGGTAAGTAGCATTGGGTCGACAACTCTCTTTGAGTATGTTCAGAGATAGCAAAATCATTCCACCCTACGATGAATCCTCGATCTTTCGATGGTGTAACGAGTATTCAATACTATTTGACCCATGCAAGGCTTCTTAACTCATATGTGGTTAGTTATATCGATACTCTAGTGAGATGGTGACCCTAAACCAAGCTACCCTTCACCTTTATGCATGTAGTTGCCTTAGCCTTTAACCCTAGGTTCTATGTACCATAATTTAAACTATTTTATGCTCATGAATGTGAACTCTCAATTTTGCACCCTTATCATCCAAATGCAACCTTAGCACTTATCGAGTTTAATGCACTGCAGGAAGCTATTATGGTGGTCTCGCTAACTGGTTAGTGGGTGGGGGTTCGGGGGTAACGCCCCAGAAATAAAACTTTTTTAGCCTTCAATTACATCGCTACTAGACATCCAAATATCCCAAACTAATAACCAATCTCTAAAAAAAAAAGATCTCAAAAAATGTGCCAGCGCCATGTGGCACGCCACACGTTAGGCGTGAGGCAACGCATGCCCCGTGTGCAGCACACCACAAGCCCCTAACACGACGCTGCAGCTTTTTTATGCCAGTGGGCCCCCTCCTGCATAGGAAATGACCCTTTTACCCCTTCCTGTCTAATTTTCAGCCCTTTCTAGCCCTACCCCTCATTGTCTTTTCACATTTTCACTACCTAAACTACCCTTATCTCCCTTGCCTATAAATAAGCCCTTCATCCTTCATTCTAAGACACCCCTTGAATTTGAGTAGATTGCTATCCTCAAATTCCTCTCTTCTTCTCCCTCCAATCATTCTCTAATTAATTAATTAATCTTTTTAATTAATTAATTACCTCACCCTAACCAAGTTAATTAATCTTTTTAATTAACTAAAACTCTTTTTTTAATTAATCACTCAATTAATTAATTAATTAATCACTCTTTTTTTAAAAAATTATTTTTTTTTCAAAAATTTAATTAATCTTTTTTCTTAATCCACCTTTTATCCAAATTAATTAATTAATCTTTTTAATTAATCCCTCTATCCTTTTCATCATATTAATTAGTTAATTAATCTTTTTAATTAATTAATTAATCTTCCAATCAGTCTAATTACCTGATCCTGATAAAATAGAACTTCAGTTCGGTAAAACCCTCCGCTCGTCAAAAGCAAAGTTATCAGCCTTTTCCCTCACTCTCAAAATGCCCAAACCAAAATCAATCTGATCAATTCTTAAACCCTTCTACTTAATCATGGAATGAACTATGTGGGTTTTGATCTCTGTTCAATAGGGTACGTAGGCACATTTGGAATCTAAATCCAAATCCCAATCAATCCCCTTTTTCCTTTTTAATTAATGTAATTTGTGGATATCTCTTTTTGATTTTCTCATTACACTCATACCATAATCATGCATTATAATTATCATATAATATTTGTCATCCATGAAATTAATTTTTAAGTCAAATTAAACTTAAGAGCCAAATTTTGATTATTTAAAACTAAAAATCTAGTCCCCGAGCTAACCTGCTTTGAAGACTAGTGATTTTATCCATGAATAAATTAATTAATGAATCGAAGTCAAATTGGGTTTTTCCTTAATTTTTCCATTTAAAAATAAATTAGGGTGGCGACTCCCAAAATCATTTTCAAAATCAACCAATCTGAATCTGAGGGTTCCATCGTGAGTCTAAACCCGAATGAGCATCCTGGTTCTATCCCTCTAGCTGACTAGGCCGGTGCTCGGGCGAGGCCTCACAATGAAACCTTTTTCAGCATGCATACATCACATAAGAAACTCAAAAATAAAATCCCCAACACCTCAAAACCCTAAACCAATTATCCGTCATTCGAAAACACAAAAATCTCACACACTCACCTTTTCAACCTTTAAACCAAGTGACCAACCATATGAAGGGAATCCTTTTCATGACATACCATTACATTCATACCCTTTTCTCTTCACAATTTTGTATGGTTACCCATTTTCCTATATGTTTTATGTTTTAAAGGTACCAAAGGCCAACCTTTTCAACTTTGACTAAGACACAATGAGTGCCTTCCTTACTAACCTCCTCAAAGAATAAGAGGAAACTTTTCAAATCGCACTCACCACAACTTTGAAAACCCAAGCTGACTCTTTACCAATGCCCTTAATGCTCATTCTATTAACTTCACTAATGCTCTTAACTCTCAATGCCAATCCATCATTAATGAGGTCAAGGAAATCACCAATGCCACCATTGCCCCTTCCCTTGCTCATCTTAAGCCTGCTTCCACTCAAGCTGGAACTAGCTATGCCCCCTATTGTCACTCTTTCTGTTATCGATCTCACTGATAAAGCGAAGGTACTTGAAACTCCTACCTCTCCTGCTTTGGTTCTTAATGCCATTACACCCTCTACCACTGTGAATCCTTTTCAAAGTGAAGATTTCTCTAGCTTTCCTAAAGACAAGAAACTTATGGAGAAATTTAAGGCCATAAAGAGGACTATCAAGAACATAAAGAAGCATGAAGATATGATATATGTTGAATCTCTAACTCTCTTCCCCAAAGTGAGGGTTCCACTAAAATTTAAAATGTCTATCATGGACAAGTTTGGCGATGCCACATGCCCTAAAACTCACCTTAAGATGTATATGGGTCCTATGAGACCATTCAAAATGGATGACGAACTCCTTGCTCAACTATTCCAATAGTCTTTAACCAAAGCTGCTATAGATGATAAAAAAGACATGGGATGACATGCAATGCATTTGTGAAATATTACCACTATAACATTGAAGTGGATGACACCCGTCGAGATCTAGAGACAACTTAATAAGGTCAAAGAGAGTCATTCACTGTGTTCCTTACAAAGTGGAGGCAAATACAGCCCAAATGGTAAGCTGTCTATGTAAAGTAGAGAAAATTGATATCATTATCAAAAATCTCCTCCCCTAGTACTAGAATCATCTGTAAACATAGCTTTAGAGCTCTCATTGCCATTGCCAGCAAGACAGAGGATTTGATCCAATCAGGACAAACTAAGGATGAATCCTTTAGCTCAAGGAATCATAAGAACAACAACACCACCAACTCCAGCACCAAAAGAGAAGGGGAAATAAATATTGTCTCCTATCACTAGCCAATGAGGTTGGAAAGAAGAGCTTTCTCTTAATTGGGCATGCCTATAAGCATTGTTTATAAGAAGGCCTTGGAAGCCCATCTTGTCAAGCCTTTAAAGCCAAGTGCACCTCCCAATCCATTACCCAAGAACCATAATGCCAATGAGCACTGTGACTATCATCAAAGACCAAGGCACAAAACTGATGTGTACAATGATCTAAAGTACAAATTCCAAGACCTCATTAGCATTGGAGACATTATTGCTCCTAAACCCAAAGCCTAATATTGCCAACAATCCTCTTCTGAACCACTGAGCTCATCTAGCCATCTCAAGCCTCACTCAATAAAGAGTCTCGACCCTACTACACCTATCCAAGTCTTTTAAGTCTATTTTTGAGTCATCTGAGTCCATGTCTGAGTCATCTAAGTCTGGGTCTCAGTCATCTAAGTCTATTAAGTTTGTTAATGTTAAGTCTTTCTAGAGTCTGAGTCTGTCGAGTCCTACCCTTTTGAGTCTATAGCCCATCTTCTAGGCTTATCTTTTAGTGCCAATGTAACTTATAATGATGGGATTTGATCAGTAATAAAAAAATTTAAACTTTCTGCTTCACTTCAATTCTTCTTATTCATCTTTGAATGGGTCATCTAAAAAAAATAAAACAAATTTAATAATAATAATAATAAAATGAAAAAGACAAAAGAATCATTTAATTATGGCACAGAGGAAAAATAAAAAATTCACATACATTGCATCTGCATATCAAAGACTCACAAGCTCTTCCAAGGACATGGTAGGGATGGATCTAAGCATCATAGTTCACATATGATATCGACCTACACAAGAAGCCTATCACGCAGAAGCTGTCTATAATAGAGGCAAATAGATCAAAGGGTATTATAACAAATTGAATGCCAAAAAAGAATGGATGCTCTGTATAAAATCTAAGGCTACCAACAAAGATTAGTCAAACACTTTAACAAGAAGGTGGAAGACCAAGGTTTATAAGAAGGAACTTAGCTCTAGAATAAATCCAAGCTCCTATTCATAATCCAAGAGGAAATTCAAATTGAATTGGGCTAGACTGTACATGTTCAAAAAGATCATATCCAATAGAAGTGCCATCCTAGTGGACTTGGTCGAAAATGAATTCTCCCATCCTTGCAACCTGATCAGCTGAAGCAATACTTCATCTAAAGATGACATTTGTATTTCATTTTTGCTTTCATGCATATGTAATCAGAACTACGTGGACCTAATTCTCCCAAAAAAATGAATGAAAGGAAAATAATTGTAAGGGATACGTAGGCAACAAGCTTAGATGCGGTCAAAATCACAACGCAAAATATTTTGTTTGCATCGCATTCTCATTTCATCTATGCCTAATATATCATTCACTTAATTCCTTTTGCCTAAACAAAAAAAAAAAAAAAAGGAAAGAAAAAGAGAGAAAAGAGAAATGCTCACTAAGCTAAAAAACTAAAAGGGCAGCTTATGCAGAAGTTAGAGCAAGCTCATCGAGTCGAAAACCAGGAAGGGTGGCTCAAACAAAAATTAAAGCTAAAAAGACAAAAAACTCAGACAAAAATTAAAGGTAAAAAGACAAAAAAAAAAAAAAAAAAAAAAAAAAAAAAAAGAAAGAAAGAAAGGGCTTGCTAAGTTAAAAACCCTAAAGGGTGACTTAGGTAAAAATTAGAGCAAAAATAAAAGATGCCTTATATAATGGTAATCCAAAAAAAAGGAAAGAAAAAGAGAGAAAAGAGAAATGCTCACTAAGCTAAAAAACTAAAAGGGCAGCTTATGCAGAAGTTAGAGCAAGCTCATCGAGTCGAAAACCAGGAAGGGTGGCTCAAACAAAAATTAAAGCTAAAAAGACAAAAAACGCAGACAAAAATTAAAGGTAAAAAGACAAAAAAAAAAAAAAAAAAAGAAAGAAAGAAAGGGCTTGCTAAGTTAAAAACCCTAAAGGGCGACTTAGGTAAAAATTAGAGCAAAAATAAAAGATGCCTTATATAATGGTAATCAGATTTTACAAAATACAACCCATCATCATAGCCCTTTCAATGTTGCCTATAGCTTATCTTGTATTGTGTAGTCCTATCAACCTGTAAGTATTTTAAACCAAAAAGCAAAATAGTCATGTCTAAAGTCATAATCTACCCAATCTTCTTATTTCTCATAGGGTGCACATCTCTCGTGCCCTCTTCAAAATCAGAGTTTGCCATAATCTCCTCAAATGGTGTGCACCCCTCTTCCTTGTCTCTATAGCTCCCTCTGCTGCAGTGATAGAAGTACTAGCAGAATTAGAACTACTCACCACAGCAGTATCAAAAACCTGCTCCCGAGTATCAGCAATTTCAAAACTGCTCCTAGAAATCCTCCTCTGCATAGCAATAACTTAGAAACTGCTCCCTGTTGCAGCAACTAAAATCCTCCTCTATTCTTTTAAAAAATATAGTCATCTTGTCTGCCTAATTATAGCAGTCTTTATTGTGAACTCTCAAATTTGCACCCTTGAAATTCTGCTATAGCTTGACACCTGCAAAGATTAGTGTGCTATACAGAGCCAGTACAGCAGTCCCGCTAGCCTGTTAGCAGGCAAGGGTCAAAGAGGCAGCGCCCCTTATGGAGTGCAAGGCAGCACCCCATTGAAAAAATAAATTTTCTCAACTTGCACTTCAAATGACCAACACTTAATTGCAAATCCATAGAATTAAACTAGGCCCAAATTAAAAACGGATGAGAACAGGCCGAAAAATAGGTACAGCAACCAGAGGGCCAGATTCGGCAACTGCAGTGGCAGTTGCAGCTACCACAACCCCTAATCAGTTACCGCAACACATTTTTCCTAATCCCACACCAAAAATTCATTGTTTTAAGCTCTCAAACTCTCCCTATAAATATCTTGCACCTCCTAATAACTTTCACACACAATTACATACCTCTATACTCCTTCTAAAGCTTTCTAAACCTTATTCTTAAGCCTCCCAATAATCAAAACCCTTTTTCTAATCCTCTTTATCTCTAAAACCCCATTCCAAAACCCTTTCCATCATATAAAATTCCATTCATAAGCCTCATATTCACCTCAAACCCTATCTCTAAGCCTCCTAATCAATAAAAGGTGCAATTCAAGTTCTTTCTTTTAAAGAGGACTCGTGGTACTCAAGCAAGGGTGATCCAAAGTCCTTCCTTCAAAATGAGTTTGCACTATTCAAGAGTCATTCTTCTAAAAGAAGTGCTCGTGCTATCCCCAAGCTAATGTGGAACTTAGATTTGGTGCTAGGCTCATGCCCTACGTTCCTCATTGCTGAAAGCCAAAGATAAAAGTTCTTTCCTTTTCCTTTTTAATTCTAACTTCAAGATCTAAATTTGAAAAAATCTAATTTTTGTTATTAAAATCTGACCTAATTAAGACATCCCTACCACAAAATCAATCAAAACATGATAACAAAGGCAATGACTTAAAAACCCCTCCTCCATCTAAGGCATCAACTCCATTAAAATTGACAACTTTCTTCTCTCTATCACATTCTTCATATAGTTTAGGATTGAAATTGCTTTTTTTAAATGAAAGTCAAAACTTTAGTTCTCTTATAATTGTTTTACTACTTTAGTTATTTAGATTATATTTGGGAAATGTGTGTTTTTCCTAAAACCCATAAGGGCTACAGGGAAGATTTTCTTATTTTGATATTTTAACTTGTAATAGTTTTAAGTAGTTTTCCTTTATTTTTTACATTTTGTAATTGTCATTATCTCATATTGGCCATGCATTACACAAGTAATATTTGTTTCATGCATCATATTATATCTATTCATGCATACATAAAACCTTTTTTTTTTTTTTACAAAAGCTCTTTTGTATTTAAGTCAAACAAAAATCTAGCATTATTTTAACCAAAACCTTATCCCCAAGCCTTCTTTGGTTATTCGAGGACTAGTGCTTTTTTTTAAGATAAATGGTATAATTTTAGAGTCAATCAAATTAGGTTTTTTCTTTAATTTTCCCAACTAAAATAAATAAAATTAAAGTGGCGACCCCTTTTGCAAATTACAATTTACAAAATATAATTTTTTGAACTCATAGCAGGTTCCAATCATGATATTTCTCCTAAAAAGCATTTTCAATTACCCTTTAATGAATCAAGATGATGCTTGGGCAAGGCCTCACACTTATCTAAACCTTTACTATATTATCACCCTATCTCCTCATTGCAGTCACAGTATCCTTTGTCACTGCCACCGCAGTATGAGTCACTATTACAGCATGTGATGTTGCACCTCCTGTAGAATCTCAAGTCTCCTTCAAAGATTAAGTTACCCCCTCTATCTGTGTTGCAGCCCTTCAGCCACCAATGGCTCCTCCTAGAGCCTCTCCCTCCTTAGCTGTGTCACCCTTTATTCCCCTCAGCAATGTAGCCTGGTACTTTTTCTCAACTAGCTAAACCACCTTTATCAACCACTTACCATACCTCAGTATGGTCCAAAAAGAAATCTCAGAATGAACAGCATGATAACTCCTCAGCCAACTACCCCTGATAGTTCTGGCAATTATGTAGACTCTAAAAAGAAAATAGCTAGGGGAACATCCTTAAAACATTCATCCCCTAGTGGAAGGTCATGCAACCCAAAACTCAGCAAACAAACCACTCGATATCTATAGCCCTCAACTATGGACATGATCCTTTACCATTGGCAGTGTCAAAATATGTCCTCTAAGGCAAGCTATAAACAACCATTCTATTCAATGGCTGATCAAGTCTCAACAAGGCACATATCGTACTAAGAGGCAATATAAGCACCTTTAGCTGGAGGGGCCACCACCCAAAAATGATTCATCAACCACACTTACAAAATAACACAAAACTTGAAATCAGACACCTACTAAACACCCTTAAAAGGAAAGTGAAAAAATGGATAAACCTTTATCACCTTAAGAATAACCAAAGGGACAGTCCACCTCTTCAAGCTCAAACAAGACAATCTAGACTCAATAGCATCTCTGCTAGTATAGCCCCAGCCAAAATATAACTCTACTCCATCCATAACACCAAACCTACCATTCTGGCATCACCCTAACCAACAGAGTCAAAAAATAGATATTCGGCCGTCAAATAGAAAACCAAAGCTCTCATACTCATCCTTTGCTACCTCAAATATCCTTAGTCACGAGGATCTTGAAACTCCTCAATTAGTATCATCAAATTCATATAGCCATCAGCCGTCATCTAGCTTGCAATATCCTGATGCAAGTCCAAAAACTTCTGAAAAATTCAGAAATGCATAACTTTGAACTCTGGCACCACCAGAGCTGCCTCTGGATCACAGCTAAGCATAGCATTGAACTTATCATAGGTAAGGCATGACTTGTCATGACCCATCTTTGAGTCATGACTGTCCTAGGGCATAGGGAGATATAAGGTCACCTAAACCCGTAGAACCCTCTTATAAGTTATTAACTAACAAAGAAAACCACACTACCCTTATCCCAAGATCGAAACCAAAATGACCATTCCTTATCATTGATTACTATATCAATCATCTATACGATAAACATTTACCATTTTAAATCCATTTTCATGCTTATTGCTTTTGAACTCCATTTTCTAGTATTTTAATTACAACTTGTTCATTTACTGCTCAAGTGCTTAGACTAAAATAAAATAATACCAAACTATACACATACTAAGAATATTCTAAATTATATCATTATTACAAACTTTAACAATCCATGGAGCTCTAGAATGAAACTTCCAAAATACAACATAGTATATACAACATAATATCAAAAGTAGCAATGCAATTTCCAAGCGAAGACGCAGAACTTGGAATTTACCTTGCTGATCTATTAGCTGGTCCTAAAAATAAACAACAACTGTGGGATGAGATAAAGCTCAGTGAGTACAGAATAATATCATAAGGACTAAACAATGATGTATGCTCAAAGGTGATTCCTTATAGCAACAAAGTAAAGTGGGTCAGAAATTATTCTTATGGAATAATTTTCCCATATATATATATATATGATAGATATTATATCTTTAGCAGAACAATTCCTTTCTCAGAAATGGGATGTTTCCCCCATAATCAATCAAATGGCTGCACATACCTTGCTCACTCCCATATACCTCATCACGCATACAACTGATCAGGCTACATGTAGTGGGGACCTTAAACCCTTCCCAGCTAAGGTTTGGATATTCTTTACCCTATCTACGAGTTCATTAACATTGTGCACAATGTCTAATGTATTGCCCCACATCAAAGGGGTATTCTGCTTATCATGGTATCATTATAACATTTTTCCTTTCTATACATTAAAAGATTCAATGGATAATATATTAATAACAATTAGGTTCTCATCATTGATCACATTATAAGATCAAAACAATATAGGCTCACTTGGCCAAATGCCATAAAGGAATATTTGATTCACTTTGGCTCAATAATCAATAAAGCAAATAATGCTTGCCCAAGAATTGCAATGCATTTCAAATTGGAAATGATTTAACATTTATGCTTATATTTAAAGCACAAGTTGCAAAATATTATTAAGTACTCATCTCTTACTCCTTAGCTCTATATCGATAAACTTAACGCAAATTATAGCAAGGCTCCTCGGTATCCTGAGCAATGCCTTTGCCTTTCGATTCTACAAATACATCCAAATAATGTACAACAATTTCTATTCCTTTAACTTTCTAACCAAACTCTAACCTTTTCATATAAACATATCATTCATCAATGTCTCATATCCTTTACCCCTTGCTTACACATATCACAAACTAATTCAATACCTTTAAAATATCCCCTATAACATAATCAAGGTAACACATGTAACACTAACATTTAATTACATTCTCAATGATCTTATTATAGGATCACGAATGAGGGAATTCATAAAACGTTAATGAAATAATCTAGCAATAAGTCACAAACACTAGGACAACTATCCCAATATGGCCAGAAATAACTACCCATAGGTGAAATCCCAGCTGTGCCTCTACCCGTGGGAGGCTACTAGAAGAATTTCTAGGTTTTCCTTATCACACGACTAGAACCCCAGTAGTGTGGTCACCCGTGTCTGCCCAACTCCCATTGATCTTCTCATACTTTCTTTGTTATTTCTCACTTATTAAACCCAAAATTTTCTCTCATCCTCATATTCCCTTAACTAACATGCAAAACTAGTCCTTCCTTAAATCCCTCCACCAAAATCAAACCATAAAAATCAAAAGAAAAGTACATATTTGCTAACAATCCATCACTCTTAGGTTAGAACAATGAAGGAATCACTTAAACATAAAATCTTACCTTGAAATGCTTTAAATTTGGTCCTGTGTTGAAGAACAAGTTAAGAGATTTTAGTCTTTGGTGAGAATGTAATTTTGATGCAAGGTTACAAATGAAAAGAATTTACATATTTTCACTTTATATGTAAATGAAATCAATGGTGGTGATTTAAATCTCATAAGATCAATGGTCACATTTTTTCCTAAGATGGATGGTTAAGATTGATCAAGATGGATGGTTAAGATTGCCCTTAGGTGTATGGTGACTTGGCACCATAATGATGACTTCCATAATCACCAAAATGTATATGGACATGGTGATGGGAAAGTGGATTAGCTTAGGTGTTAAAGTTAACAAAAGTCAACAAAGATCGCTATCATCCAAAATGGTGACTAACCTAACTTAACCTCACCCTAATCCTTAGTTAACTTATTCTAACTTTAGTTTAGTTAAGACCCACCAAATTTGAACCTTGGTGGGCCAGCCATTCCATGGGCCTGGGCCTTGAGTCCAAAGCCCACTAACAAGCCCATCTAAACACGTTTTTCGAACTTAAAAATTTTTCGTAACCTTTTCCCTTCCCTTCCACTTGGCACTTTAAATCCTACCTTCCCATATCATAATAAACTCAAACTAAGACATATTGCCTTAAATTAATTCAATAAAATATACATGAACATTCACACTTCATAAAGATACACCATTATGCACTTAGCACCAAAAAGAGTTTCTTTCATCTCATTACTATATTATTGGTACTATACTCATAAAAATTTATATTTTATGGTAATATTATAACTCTAATGAGCTATGAAAATCTTGAGTATTACATGACTCCTCCTTAGCAATACCGAAATGGAAAAGCATGAGCCACTGGACCCCAAATCCTAAAACAAGACCTTAGAAAATTTCAGTCAACCTATACTTCCCATAGCGTCACCATCGCTACAATGTCATATCTACCTAAATTTGTCCTTTCTTGAGTTTCTCAGTCCACAAATGCATGTAGTGGCTGAAATATGGCTTCCATGGATGCAAAAGTCACATGGAAAATTGCATTCATAAAGCAAACTAGTGAATCCACCCTTTTGCATCCATGCTATCATCCATTACGAGCATCAGCATAATTCATCCATGGCACAGAAATCAAACAAAAGGTCCATGAATCCTAAAACATGCATATATGAATCCATGAATCCTAAAACACGTATACATGAACATGCATCATTTATACATAAACATACATGCATATGCAACTATCTACAGCCATGCACAATCATGCGTAAGCCGAGCTAATAGCTTCTCCAAAGCTTACCAGTACTTCCTCGAAACTGACTAACATCTCCTAAAGCTGACAAATACCTTCTTGAAGCTAATTGATACCTTTCTAGATCTAATCGATGAACTATGACTTCCAAAGTCCCTTTAATCCCAGCAAAGTTTTTTCAAGCCTTATAAAAGGCCCAACCCTTTATATTTAAAAACCCAAGG
Source organism: Reutealis trisperma (assembly GCA_947687605.1). NCBI lineage: Eukaryota > Viridiplantae > Streptophyta > Magnoliopsida > Malpighiales > Euphorbiaceae > Reutealis > Reutealis trisperma. Next base: position 20,814 of record CANTUT010000313.1, read on the forward strand.
TTCCTCTATACAGTCAAAATCTTCTTAAAATCATTCAAGCCAACTCCCCATAGGTTGAGCCTCTCCTCTTACCAAAATCCTGTTAGAATCTCTCGAGCCAACTCGCCATAGATCGAGGCTATCCTCTTACCAAAATCTTGTTAGAATCTCTTGAGCCGACTTGCCATAAGTCGAGGCTCTCCTTTCAATAAATTATCTTATCTAAAATCCATCAACACTCATAAATATCTGGAAATGGTCACTTAGACATCTCTGTGGTTCCTTTTTCCACCTTTTTCACTCATAAATGTCTACAAACGATCACTTAGATATCCTTATGGCTCCTTTTTCTACCTTATTTTACCAAATGCATTAATTCCACCCAAAAATTATATAGCAACAGTCACCTAGACATCCCAATGGTTCCTTTCTCATCCCTCTTATTTTGAATCAATCATGTCCTTCACTCAAAAACATCTAAATCCTCACTTAGACATTAATCTGGTTCCCTTTTCCATCCTTATTCATCTTAAAGTCAACCATATCTTTTACCCATAAATGTTTAGATAGTGACATCCCTCTGGTTCCATTCTCCAATTTATCTGAAATTCATCCAATTTCTTCATCCAAAAATGTCTAATCTAGACGTCCCTCTTGTTCCTATCCCCCCCTTTTCATTAGGCACAGCTATATCCATCAAATCACCTAAAGATATCTAGCCACTAGCCTAGATATCCATTTGGTTCTTTTTCTCGCTACCATTTATCATTAACGTTTTCCACCCATAAATATTTAGAAATGCTTAAATATCTATGTGGTTCTTTTTACCATCTTTCTTTTTGACCGTGTCTCTCACGCAAACATGTCCAAGCGCTCACCTAGACATCACTTTAGTTCTTTGTACCATCCCTTCTCACGGGTTTAGAATTACCTTATAGACAAAACAATTATGATGAGGAGGCAACTGTGAACCCTCAGTTTTTAACTATTGCCATGTGACCATAGCCTAACATCTACTAAGTTTAGTGTGCTATGCAGAGCTAGTATGATTGTCTGCTAATCGATTAGCATGTGAGAGTTCGAAGAAAATTTGTTCTTCAAGTATATTACCATTCAAACAATTCATTTTCCAACATGGATCAACATCAATCTCTCTTAAAAAAAAAAAAAAAAAAAAAAAAAAAAAAAAAAAGGGAGCTGCTGCCACCTGTTAACTACCGAAAGAGCCGCGGATCTGCCAGCTTGTCTAGTGGATTACTGCTGGTCATACTAGTGGATCCGCCAGGCACTCTGGTGGTTGGTCCCCTTACTATGCACAGAAAATTCTAAAATTGCCCTTTTCAACCCAATTTTCACTCTTTTTTAGCCCTACCCTTCTTGTAATTTCCCTTTTCCTTTTCCCATACTACCCCCACATCCTTTGCCTAAAAATACCTTTTCAAATTCCTTCATTTTCTTCACCCAAGAACTAATATTGATAGCTATCTGTTAGTTCTTCCTTCTTCACTCTCTAATTAATTAATTAATTCACCCAAACCTAAATTAATCTTTTTCATTAATTAAAATCTCTTTTCAAAGTTAATCACTAAATTAATTAATTAATTAATCACTTTTCAAAATTAAAATTAATCTTCTTTTAATCACTCCACCCATCACCTTAATTAATTAATTAATCCTTTTAATTAATTAATTAATCAATCCATCCATTTCATCATCCATCAATTGGTTAGTTAATCATTTTAATTAATCAATTAATCCCTAATCAATCCAACCACCCAATATCGGTAAAATAGAATTTTGGTCCAGCAAAACACTCTATCCATCTCGTCCACGAAAATCCAAGGTATTTCTCATTGACCCAATCCCCAAACCAAAATTAATTTAATCAATCTATATACCCTCATTTCATGGTGGAATAAAATCGCTATTCAAAGGGGTACATAAGCATATTTGGAATTTAAATGCAAATCGCAAATCCAAATCCAATTTAATCCCCCCTCCCCTTTTATTTTCATATATAATTATTTATTTTCCAATGCATTTATTTTCAATGCTATTTGTAGGGAAATTTTGTTGTCTTCCTAGAATCCTATAATGGCTAGAAAAGACATCCCAATTTAATTAATTTATGCAATTAGTTTAATTAATTTGGAATAAAGGAGCAATTATGTAGTTCCCCTTAATCCATAAGGATTAGAAGGAACACTCTCCTTAATTTATGGATGTTTACTTCAATTGTTGTATTAATTTCCCATGCACCCATAATTATCCCATTCATCCATACTATGCCCTGGTATAAACTTGTGACAAGAAATGATAGTTTTGATTGCATAGCATATTACAAGTATAGATAAGTTTAAGTTCTTGATAACAAGTGTAGTTTGAGTTTTGGTTTAAGTTCTAATCAGAGAGTGTATTGGTTGGCTTACTGTGCAAGATATTTTCATGAGCAGTGATGATGAGCAATGATGGCAAAAAATGAAATGTTGATAATACAACCCACCTACCCCTGAACACTTTGTAATAAATTGTATGGTTATGGATGTAAATTACCTTCCCCAATGAACAGTTTGTCCGCCACTAAGACTAATGAACCATTCCAGAATGCAATCTCTCCATTTTCTTCTTTTTTTCAAACTTAAGTTCTTCATCTTCTTTCTAGACTTCTAAATCTAAATCTAATCTTCTTTATTCTTTCTTTTCTTCAAAGAAACCATCCAATCTCAAGAGTAACCCATGATCCAAGTAAGTTTTTTCACTCATCTACCTTTCTTAGAAGAGCTCTACATAGATCTAGAGAATAGATCTGTGGATTCTATGAGCCGAAGGATAGTATATCGAACTTGATGATGATCAAAGAGTTATTAAAAAGGCTATAACAAGTGAGGTGATCTATGAAAGATATTGATGCATGGTAGACCTAACCCAAAATGTCTTTGTTGATTTTTTTTTTTTTTTTTGGTCTAACTTATATTATGAGTACTATTATTGTTATCTTTTGAGACCTAATTGTTAAAAAGTTCCATATTGTTTATTGTCTAAATGTTGAAAGTCATTTGAAATATTAAACTAAATGTTGATAACAATGACAAGGCCATCGATCAAACTAATGTTTATGATGATGATCCTACCAAGCTAATGCCTAGACTTGACCAAGCACTAACAAAATGCCCTGAGAAATGGGAGAAAATCCATTAGACCATGTGTATCAATGACTTAACTAATAAAGTCTATAATGATATTGGTGCCTAAGTGTAATATCCCAACCTGATATAGGACGTATGTACAATATATATGTGAAGATATTTGATTAGCATCTTAATATGTGCTCAAGTTAAAAACAAATATTTTCAAATATTCAAATAATTTGAATATAAATGTTTTAAATAACAATTTTATATGGAAATATTTTTCCTGATTATAATTATATTGACATTCAAAAATTATAGATATTTATGAATTTATATTTGAATATTGAAATTGATATTGATATTTATTTATATTATTATATTGATATTGATAAACTAAATTATATTGATATTTGATATTATACATATATATGATTTATTAATTTTGTATATTATTACCAATATTTTAAGAGAATATTTTGTTAAATGAAGTATTGATTTTTAAATTTATTATTTATCAAAATAAGAAAGTTTAAATTAAAGAAATTGAGATTTTACTATAAAATATAGAAATTTATGTAATTAATATTTGAAATTTAATATTATGATTTATATTATAATTATTGATTAATATGGTGAATTATGTGAAGTTAATATTTTCATTAAAATTATGGTTTGAAAGAAATATGTAACTAATTATTATTATTATTATTATTATTATTATTATTATTATTATTATTATTATTATTATTATTATTATTATAAAAAAAAAAAAAGAAGAAGATAAAATATCAGTGTAGCCCAAGAATTTGGGCAGAAGAAGAAACGAAAATACAGAAGCAGAGCAGAGAAATAGAGAGAGAGAGAGAGAGAGAGAGAGAGACTTACTGCGCCTTAGTCCACTATCGTCCGACCACTACCTGGCAACATGCGCTGCACTAAAAGAAGCAGCGTCAGCTGACCAACTCACCCATTGAAGCCCGTAGCTAGCAGCCACCGGACGACAGCACATGCGACATCCAAAGTGTCGCCGGCAAAATCTTCTAGGCCAATTTTCAGCCATTTCCAATCTCCTTTTCCTACGATATTGGTATGGATGAATTCCTCTTGATTCCAGCTTCGATTTAGTATATTATTTGCTAATTTTAGATAACATTTAGTTTGACTGGAATCTGATGTCCCTAATCGCTATCGATGTCATTTTTTATTGTTTTCCCGTGAATTACAGAAAGTGAATTATATATGCAGACTCCCTAAGTCGTAAGCTAACTGCTGGTACCATTGGATTGCGATTTGGTCATCGTTAAAATTTTCCGACGACCCTGAAATCGACAATTTCAAACAGTAGCTCCGACTAATTAAACTAAGCCATATGGTATAAATCTCGAATCCTAATTGTGTATAGATAATAAATTGTGAAGTTATTTGTAAGAATTTAATTAGATAGTTTATTGGAATTAATTGATTAAATTGGATAATCGAATTGAGATAATTATTATTTATATGATTATTGAGTACTATTGGTGATTAATTGAAAGATTGAAGTGGGATGTTGAAATTAGTATTGATTGAATTGGATTGATTAGATATTAGCCTGATAATGAGAAATGAAATTGGCGGATGGGATTAGTGAATTAAAGGTCCGAGTTGGACCATTTGCTTGTGATATTATGATTATTGTGGGTAAATAGAATTTATGGTAATAGGAAGTTAATCTTAGATTAAAGGAGATGCTGCTAAATTTTTGACAGATAATGTAATGTTTAAAGATAGATAATAAAGTAATGGTATATTAGTATTTAATCGACGATATTGTGTTCTTAGGAGAATTTCAAAGGAGAATTCGGAGGATAATTACGAAAAGTGGAGGTTTAGCTGAATAGTAATCTATAGTCCAGGTGAGTAAAGAATACATAATGTCAATTTTAAATTCAAAATATTCAAAGTTAATAAAATACCATTATTGTGAAATTAAAAGGCATGATTATGGTAATATTAAATTCTATTGTTGATTGATAAGTAATATATAGTTAAATGTTAACATATATTATAAGTGATAATTATTGATATCCAAAAGTTATAAATTTAATTGACGTTCCAACAATATGATATCTAAAGTACCGTTATAAAATGTTAAGAATATATATATATATATATATATATATATATATATATATATATATATATATATATATATATATTCCCAAAGTATTAATTACGGACAATTCCAAAATGCTTCATAAAAATAATTGGAAAAGCTACCAAAAGGGATTAATGTTATATATATAAGCATCCTACTTATATATATGTTTTTATATCTAAATTGTAACTATATAAAAATCCTTATGGCTAAAGGAGTGAATTAAAAATATGGGAAGTTGTATATAAAGTTAAATTAATAGTTAATATCCTTCCTAAAGGGGAACTACTTGCATAATTATTAGTCATACCGTTATTGTTGAACTATTGAACCTTAAATACCAAAAGGGGCTTACATATGTTTTAAGTGTTACGTAGAGTAACTCTTTCCTATCAGTATCTGAAATATCTTTCAGGAAGTGCATGTGAACTCTGAACTCAAAAGTGAACCATTCGAATCTTGGAAAATCATTGAAATCCCAATTTCCTTTTTTTATCATGGGTTAGCCTGAACACAGAGATCCCCGTCTGATGTGGGTAAGACATCAGACTGTGTGTTCACAGGAATCAAATTGTAGACAAGTGATAAGAGGGTATATTCTATAAAGAACCTCTACCTCGGGTATGCCAAAGCACCTCTACCCTAAATTTAAGGGAGTTTTATGCTTCGGGTATGCTACAAATAATCTCTACCCCAACTATATGGGAGCATGCTCATATCAAGAGCCTCTGCTTCAGGTATGCTCGAAAGAGCCACTACCCCAATTAAAGGAATGATCTCTGTTAACCTCAATATTATTGTAACCTAAACATATTGAAATTTTTGTTCATTGATATCCAACCCAATTGATTATAAAATCCAAGAATGTTATCACCCTACTTGCCAAACGTGATTTAAAAGTGAAATGAATAATTGACACTATAACCATAGAAGATCCATCCCAATGGAAATAATTATAAGTTTGAATATTATCTCCCTTGAAATTAAAAGCATATGTATGTGTATAAAATGTTTCCCTTAAACTTGTTGATATCACTATATATATATATATATATATATATATATATATATATATATATATATATATATATATATATATATATTGCATTAAGTGTATATATATAATTTATTTAGATAACATGTTTATTTGATGAAAATGGTTAGATTATGAATATATATGATTTCCATAAAATTAATATAAGTTTCTTATATGAATATCAATAGTAATTTTATGTAATGTTATTTTTAATACCTAAATAATATATGTCATTATATAATAAAAAGTATTTGGTTATAGTTTATCAATTAATATGTAAATCGTTGATATTAAAGTTAACTCTAGAAATTTCTTTTGCATGCATGTGTATGAATTTTACTTGAATATTTGAGAATCATATAGTCATATAGTTTTTATAAAACTGTATTTTGAATATTGCAAGAACTACAAGATTTAAATATAATTACATTTATATTTTCCCTTAAGATGTTAAAAATATTAGAAAAGTTATATTATTGATTTCATAACTTGTTAGATATAAAATGTTTTTTTTTTTAGAATATATATATACTGATACGATGAGACAATGGTTTATATATATGCATTTGTCCAAAAGAATTTAATACTCTTATCATATATGAATTTAGCATTTTGAAGATTTATATAGTGAATTATTATTTTAAATCTCTTATAATGAATTATGAAATTTTAAAGAATTATATATATGTAATAAATAGTTTTCAACTGTCTGTATTTATATGTTTAAACCAAACATTCGATATATAAAATTGCTTAACTTCTAAGGATATGAGGTTCCAAAATATATGCATTAAAATGATAAGTTGAGGTTTCTAAAACCTTAAAGTTCTAAATGCTCATTTGTATATCCTTTGTGTGGATAATAATTATACCGTTCAAATCCTACCAAAGGTTGAGATAATTTAATGAAGACAGAAATCATATGCCGCAAGTGTTAAGCAAATGGGAATTTAACAGTGAAGACTCCAAGATGTATCTGTTTCCAAAGATATTAAGTTTATATTGTATGAGTTTATCTAACTTCTAAAGAGTATGAAATTTCAAAATGTGAACACATATGGTAAAGTTTGAAATCTCTAGAACCTTATGAACTTAAAAACTTATTTATATATTGGTAGTGTTGAAAACTACTTAAGCATTTTCTACCTTTACCAAAGATTGTTACCCTTTTAATAAAGATAAGGATTGTGGGCTACTAATTGTACTCAAATGTGAAATTTTTATACCATAATCTATTTACTGCAAAAAGGTAAAATATCTCTTATTGTTCCAAAAATACATCTCATATGATCTACTAAAATAATTAAAGTGTTATGATTCAAAAGATTTTGTACATGTACAGTTAGTTGAAAATAGATATTTATTTGTATAATTTCCTCAAATATTGAAAATAGCATAAAGTCAATAAGTTAATATAAAGATTTAGATTTCATGAATTGTAAAATATGATTAGTAAGTATAATTTAAATTTTCCAAAGATTGATTGTATTCTTGCTCACTAAGCTTTCCCCAAGCTCACCCCTTCCACTCACCAATTTTGCAGGTGAAATTTAGTGTTTACAAGAATCTAGTGGATACTAGCAAGTTGATTCCTCAAGCAAGCATTTCTTCCTTGAGGATTTCCAAGTTGAAGTAATAATTTGGCTTTACGTAATCAATTGTATTCGTAAATATGTTTGAAACTCTTTAGATGCTCCATGTGTGTAAGATAGTCCAATTGAATATGATGTAATGAAAAACATTTAACAAGTATTATATTAATGTGTAAATTGAATGGTAAATTGGGATTGTCTATAAGAATGAGAATGAATGATGACAATAATGTATGAAAAGTATGATTGGGTTACAGGTTGAGATCTTGGGCTAATGTGCTTGTTACCGATATTATATTGAGTTTCATCATATGTATGGGTTCTACAGGTTGTTGGTGCCTTTATGGTTACCCGTGCCCTAGGACAATCACATCACGAAAGTGGGGTGTGACACTAAGAATGAATATTGCCTTTTATGTTTCCTAAGGGCTTATGGGTTCAAACTTGAGTACCTTTTTATTTCATATCACTATGATACTTTGTTGTTAAGACTTTCAGGACTTGTGATGCCATCTCTTCTATTATATCTCTCACTATTATGATATTAAGACTCACGGGATAGTGGTTATGTTTTATCCTGAGTTCTCCTACTGTAACTTATGGTTCTGTCATGGTAAATGTTCCCTTAGTGCCTATTTATCATTGGCACATATGTAATCTTCTTTGATACCTACTAAATGATATGAATGTTTATGCATATACAAATTTACTACTTTTGCATGAACCTCCAGGTATATCGATTTCAGGTGTAGATTAGAAGATGATAGAAATTCAATTGACAAAACCTCTTGATTATCCATCTCCATCAAAAAGTTCAAAATGTATAAATTTAATCTAAGATTATAAATTTTGTAAAAGTCATAATTGTTATATCTCTATTTTAGATGCTCCATGTAATGAAAAGATCCTTGTTTTAAGTGAAATGAAATGAAATTAAAGATTTGTTTTTTTTTTTCTTTAAATATGGCATGTTATATGATTTGTGTATACTTTTGGTATAGTTGTTCATGCTTCTGTTTGTATGGATCCTAGAAGTTAGCAATGAGTTCAACGAGTTTTCAATGGTCTTAAATCTACCCATGCTTTATGATAATTAAGCCACTAGAGTTGAGGCGTGACATCCTTGGCTTGTCTTCATCCTCAACATGCTAAGCTCCTTAGCTTGTCCTCCTCCTAAACTACTTGTCTACCTCATCAACTCGCTTCTCTATTCATCGAGTTTTCATTCTTGTCAGTGAGGCTCATCCTCACAATCAAGCCTCATTCTCACTGTCAAAACTTCTCCTTACCTTCAATCCTTCATGTCGCAACTCTTTATCTCATAATACCTCCCCTCATTTTCGAAGTCTGTCCTCATTATTGAAGCTTCACCTAACCAACAAGGCTCATAGATACAAACAAAGCATCACTGCATCACTAAAAGCTTCATCTTTGTCCTTATTAGCAAAAATCTTTGCATTCCAAATTGTAAACTTTCATAATTTACAAGATGTATGTGATACTTGTAACAAACATTCCAATAAGTAATAAATGTTACTTTACTCTCTATCTGAAATTCTTAAAATTCAATACCATTCGTTTAGAATGGTAATGAGCATGACATTTTCCTCTATAAGGATTCTTAAAATAAAATTTTAATGGTAATGTCCGAATGTGATCTTATCCTTTACTATAATTTCTTGAAAAATTATATCATTTTTACACATAATTAAGACATCTTGAAGCATACATCTAACAAAAACTTGGGGTGTTACAATACTATACACTTGCCAAACATCCAACCATTTAAACTAAACATGGATTTGTGATAATTTCTCTATGAAATCATTTACATCATTTAAAAAAATTATGTTGTAAATTTAATTTTAATAACCACATTTTCCTTTAAAAATTTTCGATAACCACTTTCTAACATAAACTAACAATAAAATTTAAATATATTGTAAAATTAATTTAAATTTTTTAACACTAAAAAATTAAATTTCTCTTATTCTTTTTGCACAAAATTTATTCATTCTAAAACTTTTATTATCTATTTATTTTATTAATATCTTTAAACTATAAAATCATTTTTATATTATTTGTTAAAAAAAAATTTATTGCATTTAAATTTATTTCAAATTATTCTACTAAATTGCCTATAAAAAATATATTTTTTATATTATATAGTATTAATTTAATTATTTCCTATTTAACTTCAGTTCAATCTCTAACATGTGATTTTTTACCTTTATCAATTCGAAAGCCGGATTGAATTTGAGAACATTGATTTTTGTGTTTGATTTAACAAAAAATATCGACAATCAGAGGTGTTTTGATCTATTTTTTAGATAGAATCACAAAAATGCAAAAGCATCGAGGGGCCGTTCTGCACCAAATGACAAGGAATAAACCGTTTGGTCGCAAACGGCCGGGAACCTCCATTTCTTTTGATTCTCTGCCTACAGCGAACCTCTATTTCTTTTGATTCTCTGCCTACAGCATTCCCCCGATCCAGTTAACTTCCATAATTGATTCCAACCCTTCCAGAGGCAGTTTGCTTTGAAGAGTATTTCTTCCTCGTGTTTAATCCTCATTTCTCCTTCCTTTTTTGGTTTATTTATAGTTTTTGGAGTGTGTAGTCCTTATTTTATTTAATTATGTTCAGTTATGTAATGATTTATTGATGATTGATTGATTTGATGCACATTTCAGATATTATGTAATTGCACAAAAATGTTTTTTTTTTTTTTTTGACAAATAAAATATAAATGAGTTGTATAGTAATATTGAATAGATCAACACAAAGTAAGAACAACCTTCTAAATCCATGATCTTTCAAATTTGTTTATATGGGAGGTCGATAGGTCGAAAAAATTAAGTTTACTAAGGATCTCCTGCTCTCGAATCAAATATGGGGCAGTGTCTTAAATATGTTCAAGTGGCGACTCCTTATTCTCACCTTTCCTATGATAGGCTAGGCTATAAAACCCAATAAGCCTTTCACAATAACAAGCCAAAAAACTCGATTTAAATACCTTGTAAACCAATCTAAGAAAGAAAAAAAAAATTGGTTTGTCATTTGAATTTTATTGATATGTTTTTTTATTTTCCTAATCTCGTGCACCGATTTTCACATTAAAAAATACAAATTAATAACATCTATAAATAACATGTATTTGCCTAAAATAGAAGTAATATGAGCCATAAGTTGGAGACAGCTAATCCCTCGATTTCGTCGTTAGAAAATGAGGCCTCATGCTAACCCATCGATAATAGTCATCATTCTATTTTACAGCACATATGGGCACCATTTCATGAAAATCCAGTGACAGTAGTACAGTAAATTAAGAATTTAAATCTTTGTCATTTTCTATCCCTTCAAAATATGTAACATATCCCCCATGAGATAGGTTCCTGAATTTTTTCCTGCTGAAAAATAAATAAATAGACCATGCATACATAATATGGTTTCTTTGTCACAAATGCTCATATACTCTAGAAGCTTTTAAGATAATTCAAGGTAATACTAATAATTATAATAGTAAATATATGATTAACTACATTCTATGTTACATATACATTAGTGTTGCCATTTGTTTCTCAGCCTTGAATACAACAATTTCTACCAGCCTAGAATGGAAAGTTTTGTTGAACCACATTATTTCTTAATGGGAAAAGCATTCCGTGAGGTCTTCAATCCTTTTTTTTTTTTCTTTTTTTTTTTTTTCTGAAATTGATAACTTAAACTTCCTAATCAAAGCCTCAAAACAACACATACACAGAAAATGAATTCTAATGATCAGTAAATTGACCTTCTTTCCTACCGTGTGTCCTACCTATTTGTTTATTATTCTCGAATTGCTGCCTCAAAGTGTCTCCATCCTGACGGCTCACAATTCTGATAGGATGGGCTTCTGTGTTGAAAACCCACTCGTCTAACGGGATGACTGAAGGCGGTGAGAACAGAAGATAGAGATATTTGAGTGTCTCTGCAAGGAAAAAGCTTTGCATCATATTGTCTCTGACACCAGTATTGACCTGAGAACATCATCAGTGACAAGCTAATTAGCACAATTCATCTTCACATCGTGTATTAATTTCCATTCACAGTGTTTTTTTATGCCAAAAATAGAGAAAGGAAATGCATTTAGGATCAAGGCAGAAAACATAGCCACTGAATATTTGAAGAGAGTTCATAATAGTGCGCCATAGTATTGTGCTTAGTGCAGGTGCAAAATTTTGAGATACGTCATTTGTGTGTGCCATACTTTCAGTTATTGTTCTGAATTAAAATTTTATAAATTTATTTTTCCAAATTATCCATTCCCCTTGAAATCAAATTGTTGTATTTATGATGTTTAACTTGAACTTCTATTCTTAAAACTCAAAGTACTTGCAGAGTTGCCTCCTATTTTTAATTAAACCTAAATCAACACAAAAAGTTCCAAAACACAGGCTCACATCCTATTGAAGCAAATAACCCAACATTCTTAGAGCTCTTAAAAACGCTAGACTTGATTCAAAGAACCAAGACACCTCTGTTTTGTTTGAAATTGTATTAGTTACAAGTCTACCGCTGCTTTCAAAAATAATTAATAAAAATTATTTTTATTTTAAAACTAATATCAAGTGAGCCAACCAAACTAAGTTGCCTTGCCTCCATTGTATGTTTTATGACAGTCTCATATAGCAAAAGTCCAAAATACCCCTACTCTTGCACCCATCGAAAGAGTTCTGCTCAGATTCCACCCACAGCAATTTAAACCACCAACTGTTAGCACTGCTGCCATTCACCTTTGTGGTGTTTTTTTTTTTTTTTTTTTTTTTTTTTTTCCTTCCCTTCTCAGATCATCCCCAATAGTGCTCTTTATTTTAAAGAGCATATTTTGTTTAATAGAGAACATCTAATTAATAAATAGTAAAAAAATTTATTTAAATCCAATAGACTATATTTTGCTCTTTATTTTACTTTATTCTATAAGCATTAATTATTTTAATTTTTCTTTCTTTAAATTTGTCAAATAGAAAAAATAATATTAAAATTATCTTAAATTCTTTATATTACTTTATTCCATAAGCATTAATTATTTTAATTTTTCATTCTTTAAATTTGTCTAATAGAAAAAATAGAATTAAAATTATCTTAATTTAAAGTGCATAGAAATTTGTATTACATTAATTAAAGTTATAATAAAGAGTGATATTTGACTTTCTAGATGTGAAGAGCCAAACAAACTCTCTTCTTTATTTTTTTAAAAATAAAGAATCAATTGGAACTTTATTTTTTTGACAACTCTTTATAATAAAAAGTTTGACATATATAAAAAGTGCATTGGGGATACTCTTAAGCCTACCCATTAAGTACAAAGTTTACAACACATTATAATGAGCAAGGACTGAGCAGCCATAAGCTTACAATAAAATTTTTGACAACTATGATAAAAAAGAATAATAAAATAAGCAAGCAAAAATATGATTTATCAAAGCCAAATAGTTAAGGGAAGAACCTCATGAAAAATCTTTATCTAGAAGTACAGAAATGTAAACAGAGAATTAATGTGGCTTTGTGGGTTAGGGAAGTGCTTACATCCTTCAATCCGACGTATCCAGTCTCAATACGTGAGTTCTTCTCAAATGCTTGGAATATATTCCAACCCCACTCCTGATAAGTCTTGTTGCCTGTGAAACGCCACAGATAAAAGAGTGATTCAATTGTTTCGGGTCTCAATATATTCCATGATGTACCCACAGTCATGTCCTGAAAATGTAATGTGCAGAAATGCCATCAGTATTCAGTAATAGAAAGAATTCATTGTTGAAAATCATAATGAAAGAGAAAATGGATGTCGTGTCATTGAAGACAAAGTATCATACTGCAGGAACCAACTCATATAATGACAATACTAATAAATTACAGCCCATAAACTTAGTCCAAATCAAACCAAATTATAACTCCAACAATTTCTTAAAAACTTCCATTCCTGTCCATCTAAATACTCCATACAATACAACGGCAATGTCAATAAGGTTTGTGACCACAATACAAAATTAGGCAAAGTTCAATGACAACTTGTATAACACGTGAAGCCTTTAGCAAGTTACTTTTGTTGGAATTTTGGAGGGCAAAACACTCGGCACAAACACAAACGGGTGGTGTAAAAAGAACCTTCAGAGGGCCACTGCATTTCATTCATTCTTCTCACTCTTATACAGACCAAGTTACGAGTGATTTTCAGTACAAAAGAACATAGCTAACTTTTGCAGCCTAATGATGATTACCTTTAAGCCATAGTTGGTTCTTACAATCAACCTCAACCATACCTATCACCTAAACCCACTAAAAATTTTGCTAACACAAGCAATTTCAAATTTCCCCTCCAAAGATACACCACAGAAATCTCAGTCCAACAACTTTCCCTGCATAACGGTGCATCTTTTTCAAAGCTCAATATAAAATTTTGCATCAATGATCTCAAAAGTTATATTAGCCATGCACTTTTACATTTTTTTTTTTTTTTGACCTTTTTATTCTCTTCCATTTCTTTTCTATATCCATTTCAATGTAATCTCTCTCGCTTTCTTTCTAACATGTGAAAACTATAGTGTTTCATTCCCTTTTTTTCTCCCATATTTCATCTCATTTTTTAATATATTTCATTCTTTAAAAACAAATGTCATTTTTCTTTTTCAGCCTTTGAAGACTGGTTCTTGGTTCCCTCTATTATCTCTCATCATCCATATATATTATTATTTAGATTCAGTAATTTAACTAGAGCTCTTAGTTATTTAAAATGTTGTTCCTGGATATTGCTTCCTCTAATTTGATGCTAAATTTTTTTCCCCCCATTAATCCTCAAGAATGAAACGTAGTAGAACCAAAGGTAGGCAATCCAGGAGTAGAGAAAAACATGTAACCAAGCCAAACCAATCAAGTCAAGTGCCTTTAAAATCCTCAGCTTAGTAGCCACAATTTTGTACATACTGAGACTGATTTTGACAAAACAAAATTACAAAAAATTTAAGGATATCAGTATAGCGGTGATGATGTCAGTGTCAAAAATTAGAGTGGGAATTCTAATGGAGACTTCAAGTATATTACAAAATATTCATATCTATGGTTTTTCCAAGTATTTTATAAATTTATTTTATGCATATGCAATTTTCTTTTGATGTGCATTATTATCACCCATGGTGTCTAATTGTTTCATGGTGGTACTACTTTATTATCTATTATTTTTTGACTAGCAGCATACATCAATAGTTAGCAGGGGACAGTTAGTGGTTAGTATAATCTCCTCCACAACATCGAGAGGCTTTGTGGATGGGTGTGGTATTGCCTACCTTAGATGATTGCATACATTGCCTCCCCAACTCTACGCACCATAAACCACTCAAGTAGCGTTGGTTTCCTTTTTGCTCAATCGTTAAGATTTCATATTATTATGCGAGGCATTAGTATATGATGATATATGGTTATTGCATTTTCTTCGTGATTGTGGCACTATTTTTGGCATATTATTTTTTTAACTAATTTGAATGTCTGCCCCTTGCCTCAATCAAATGAGCACTTTTCTTAAGTTCTGCACTTCCCCGCTAGAAAGACCTATTGCCTTGTGTGCATCTTCTACTTGCTACGCAAAACATTAAAAAAGAAGGTTCCAAAGTGCCCAAACCACCTCACAGCGTATAAACAAGCGAGAATAACACTCACAGCACTTCAATACATAACACATCCATCAGGAAATAAACCTTTATCATGCCTCTATTTTATGCAACATACCATTAGTATTCACATTCTAGAGAACTGCATACCATACAAAGGTCCACAACTTCACTGATAAATTTCAGATATTATAAGTTGAATCAAATAACGGGTCATCATGATAAGGGTAACTAACAGGGTAACTAACCTGGCCAGAATGGAAAAAATAGTTTTCTCCAG
This sequence comes from Reutealis trisperma, assembly GCA_947687605.1. Taxonomy (NCBI): domain Eukaryota; kingdom Viridiplantae; phylum Streptophyta; class Magnoliopsida; order Malpighiales; family Euphorbiaceae; genus Reutealis; species Reutealis trisperma. The sequence goes on from CANTUT010000313.1 coordinate 36,613, forward strand.
CCAATTTAGTTGGCGTTGATTGGTAGAAGTTGTAGCAAGTCCAAGCAAGCTGCACAATGGAAATCAAACAAATCAAAACCCAGATATTGTTGTAGCAAGTCCAAGCAAGCTGCACAATGGAAATCAACAAATCAAAATCCAGATATTCAAAACATGTACCAAATTAAGTACTTGAAGGAGAACAGTAAGTCAATGTTATTAAAGATGTGCCCGAGATGAGATGCCCCAAGGTTGATGCATTTCTAAGCCCCAAAGCAAATTGCATTCAACTAGTTGCATTTATAACATGCATTTTTGGGCTTCAACAAAAAAATACATGACTAATGTGTGAACTACTATATTTTTTGTACTTCTAAATTTTCTTTTATGGGTTTCAATTTTCCCTTTTAAAAGGCATACTCAATCATTTCCCTAACATTAAAGAAATAGATAAATATACATATCAATGAAAGAAGTCCATAACACTACAATGTACCAACCATCTTGCTTTAATTATGTTGTGTCATCATAAATGTTAAGAGTGTATTCCATATATAACCTAAAGACTTTCTGCATATAGTTGCATTTCAACATATGAGTGCTAAGTGATTCGAATAGCTCAAGCAGGATTGAGAGCTAACTTTATTGCAACAGCACAAAGCTCATTGCATCACCCATTTAAGCTAATATATTGAAAAATTACTTTCATATATTTTTTTAGGCTGAATCACCTGAAGAATCCAAATAGTGTTTGTATCATATTAAACCCAATATTCAATTTTATCAATATACCCAAACTTTGGGGTCTTCAGGTCAATCATAGCTATTCCTTGTGATGGTTTTTGCTGGACATTTGTGGCCCTTGGATGAACATAACATGACATGCTTCCTACAATCCCAAAATAGGTGTGCTATTGAGCTTCTTTCAAGAAAGATGAATATATCATGTCATCATTACCATGCTTATTAGCATGTCTAGTATCTGGTTTTATCTTGTTTTCTTCAATTTTTGGATAATTGTTAAGAAAACAAGAAAATGGGAGCTTTTGGACACATTAGCTTACCATGTTAGACAATACATTCATATAAAAAAGGAACTTGCAAAAATGAGGTCAACACAAAGGATGATTATAATTGACACTAATACCTCAATTGAGGATATAATTGACAATTGAAAAGATTCGGCTATGATTGATGCATCCTAAAGTTTTCGACTTTTTGGGACGTTAGTCCTTTTTAGCTCTCTATTATGTACTATTTCAAAAATATGTATACTACTTCTAGGCATGCACTTGAACTTCGCACTCACGCACCTGAGTTCACGCTGTAGCAGATCTCGGTGCCCAAGTGTGCAAGGACAGTTTAATCATGTTGCACAATAGAATAAGTATTTCGCTCTTATGCATACTTAGTCCCAGTGGCCCAACAACCAATTACATTAGCTATTGATGCGCAATATATGTTTGTTGAAGACTATGACACATTTGCTACGTTAGCAATGATTTGTTTTAGATTTATTTTTTATCTTTTAAAAGATGCATCTAAATTATTTAGATGTAGGCTTAACTTACAGAAAGTTCAAGTATGCGATATATTTTACATTAATTAGCTTAAGTAATTAGGAGTGGCGTAAGCATGATTATAGTAGGTGATTGCTTAGAGATTTAAGCAAACTTTTGTATAAATATTAGTTTTGTATCACAACCAGAAATGTGCACAGAGAAAAAAAGAGAGATTTGTGGTGATTGACAATGAGAAAGGAAGTTTCTTTGCATTGAAAACTTCATGTTAAAAATCAAGAAGAAAAAGAAAAATTCTGCAAAATTTTAGTTCTTCCTTTCTGTTGTTAGTTCTCATTTTTATTTTCTCTCTTTCCTTTCTCACTCCAACCCTTATGTTCTTGAGGGACCTCTTTCAAACTTGGTCTAAAATTTTCAGCTTTTTGTGAAGATGAAGCATGAAATGAATACATCAAGTATGAGAAACTGCATTCCGGTGATTTTCAATGTTATAGAATATGTAGAATCAGTATGCTTAATTAGGTTCTCTATTAGAGGCTTGACTATAGTTATTCTTTCATTGTATAGTTTCCAAATGTAGACTCCCATAAACTATATATATACTTATGTGATTTCGTTACCTAATACAATCAATAAAAATTACTCAAACGTTTCATGGTATCAGAGCCTTGCTCTTCAGAATCTTTCTTCTTCTCTGCTGCCCAGTGAGCAATTTTTTTTTTTTTTCCTCTGGCTGCCCAATAAGCAGCTGCTCTTCTAGTCACCCTTGAGAATACCATCTAAACTCACCACCGGCACCAACAGGAGCATCACCTGCCGATCGGCGATTCCCTGAAGTCCGATCACCAACAGCTAAGCACATGAGGCTCACGCGCCATCTAAAGTTCTGACTCTCTTCCGACGAGCCGGCGCATGATAGAACGTGTGACAATCCCCTAATTTCCGGTCAGTCCTTCCAGCATCGCCTTCCTATTTTTGGCATCCCAGTGTGGTTCGTGGCTTCTAAAGACAGCCCTGGTACTCTGTTCTAGCATCTGTGATCTTTTTACTTACTGTGTTTGGGCTACTAATTATTTTGGGTTGCTGGTGCTTTTACTTTGGACTGCTATCTGGGTTATTTTGAATTTTGTATGTGATTTTGTGGTGAATTATTTAAATCTTGCACTTTGTGTCGATGGCTGAAGATCAAATGAATTTAGATGATGACTAAATCACAGAACACAAATTAACAGGTTCTAATTATCTAGATTGGTGTAAAACTATTAGGATTTATTTGAGTTTGTCTAAGGATGATCACCTTACTAAGGATCCTCCCACAAACAACTTGCCAGGAATGGCTGAGAGATTATGCTCGTTTATTCTTGCAAATTCAAAACTCTATTGATACTGAAATTGTGAGTTTGATTAATCACTATATGTAAAAAAACTGATGGAATATTTAGAATTTCCATACTCTAGGAAAGGAAATGTTTCACGTATTTATTAAGTGTGTAAGAACTTTTACCGGCTGAACAACAAGAAAAGCCCCTCCAGGCCTATTTCATGAACTTCAAACGAACCTATGACGAATTAAATGGTTTGCTACTTTTTAATCTGGACGTAAAAGTCCAGCAAGCTCCATGAGAGCAAATGGCAATAATGGGTTTCCTAGATGGGCTTAATTCCCAATTTGAGGTTGCTAAATCCCAAATTCTTTCTAGCGCTGATATTTCTTCTCTTTATGAAGTCTTTACCAGAGTACTTCGCACACATACCAACATCTGTGTTACTGCATCAGTTCCAGTTTCTAGTGCTTTTATCAGCCGTCAGAGTGGATTTACAAATGGACGTCCAAACCCTAGAAATAATACCAAAGGTGAAGGTACTAGTAATCGGAATAATCCAAGTCATGATACAAGGGATGTAGTGTGCTATTATTGTCATGAGCTAAGTCATAACAAATGCACTTGCCAGAAATTACACAAGAATCAGAAATCATCTTCAACGAATGTTGCTACTACTACTACTACACCCAGCTCATCACAGAGCAAACAGTTACCATATTTGCTAATGAATATGCTAAGTTCACCCAACACAAGGAAGCATTAAAGAATTCATCTTGTCCTATCAATGCTAGTGCTTAGTAAGGTAAATCAAATGCGTGTCTTCTTTCATCATCCTCAGAATGGGTCATTGATTCTAGTTGCACAGATCATATGACAGATAACCGTAAACTACTCTCCATTGTTGAGTCTCACAAATCCCCTTCTAAGGTTACATTAACTGACAGTTCTACTTCCTCTATTCTTGGTTCTAATATTGTTAACCTAACTTCATTACTTAATTTGACTTCTGTTTTGAGTCTACCTGGATTTGCATTTAATTTACTCTCTATAAGCAAAATTACTCATGCCCTGAATTGTTCTCATTTTTTACTGATTATTGTCTATCTTAGGATCATATGACAAATAGGATTATTGGTAAAGGACACGAATCAAGAGGTCTCTACATTCTAGATACTCAAGTGCCTAGGCCAATTGCTGCTCCCAATGTCTTAACTGCTTTTGAATCTCACTGTCGATTGCAACACCCTTTTTTACCTTTATTAAAGAAATTATCTCCTCACAGTGTATCTTTCTTAGATTGTGAGTCATGTCAGTTTGCCAAACATCATTATCTGCCTTCTGTCACTCAACTCAATAAAAGAGCTAATTTTTCATTTGAGTTAGTTCATATAGATGTTTAGGGTCCTTGTCCTATTGTCTCTAAAACTAGATTCAAATATTGTTACTTTTGTTGATGACTTTTCTCATGTGACTTGGCTTTATATAATGAAAAATCGTTATGAATTACTTTCTCATTTTAGTGCCTTTTGTGCTGAAATTAAAACACAGTTTAATGTTTATGTGCATACACTAAGACGTGATAATGCCAAAGAATATTTCTCACACACTTTTCAAACTTATATGGTTCAGAATGGTATTCTTCACCTATCTTCTTGTGTTGACACACCATCTCAAAATGGTGTGACTAAATGGAAAAATAGACATCTTCTTGAAACAGCCAAGGCACTTCTTTTGTTCTTCATGGTGAGATTCCCTATCGTGTTCTTTTTCCTGCTAAACCGTTGTTTCCGATTGAACCTAGGATATTTGGTAGCACGTGCTTTGTTCATGATGTTCGCCCTCAAGAGCTCCTTTTTTTCTACTTCTACTTCCACTTCTTTTAATAAGGGGGAGGTTGGTGATATGTTGGTTTATAATGTCACGTATCAATATACTACCCCGTTGCCTCTACCACTACCAAAACCTCCCATCTGTCAGATTTATTCCAGACGTTGGGACCTCCTAATCCATGTTTGACACTTGTCTCTTCTTCAACATCAGATCCGGTACTCGGTGATCTTCATATTCTAATCGCCCAATGCAAAGGTAAGCATTAGTATACTTATCCTATTTCCTCTTTTGTTTCTTATGATCACCTATCTTCTTCTTCTTGTTCTTTTATTGCCCCTCTTGATTCTGTATCTATCCCAAAATTGTTCAAGAAGCCATATCTCATACTGGCTGGCATGCAGCTATGATATAAGAGATGAATGCTTTAGATGCTAATGGTACATGGGATTTAGTAGAATTACCGGCAGGAAAGAAGGTTGTTAGATTAAATGGGTATTTGCAGTTAAATTCAATTTTGATGGTTTTGTTGCTCGGCTTAAAGCTCGTCTTGTAGCGAAATGCTATGCCCAAACATATGGTGTGGATTATTTTGACACTTTTTCTCCGATTGCAAAATTGACTTCTTTTCACTTATTGATTTTTATGGCAGCCACTCATGATTCGCCTTTGCATCAGCAGGACATAAAAAAATGCTTACTTACATGGTGATCTTTAGGAAGAAGTTTATATGGAGCAACTTCCTGGATTTGTTGCTCAAGAGGAGTATGGGGAAGTGTGTCGACTTTGGAAATCTCTATGTGGTTTAAAACAGTCTCCCCAAACTTGGTTTGGAAAATTTAGTCAAGCAATGGAGAAATTTGGAATGCAAAAGAGCATATCTGATCATTTGGTTTTCTATAAGTGATACATTTAGCACTATTTTCCTCATTGTGTATGTAGATGATATTGTTATCACAAGAAGTGATACTACGGGTGTCTCATCTTTGAAGATTTTTCTTCACAGTTAGTTTAACACAAAAGACACTTAGACTAGAAATATTGGAGCCAAGCCATGTAGTGCTCCTATGCTTCCTAACTTGCAGCTTACAAAAAAATGGAAACTTGTTTGAAGATCCTGAGAGGTACAGAAAATTGGTTGGAAAATTGAATTATCTTACAGTAACCCATCCTAATATTGCATATCATGTTAGTATTATAAGTCAATTTATGTCATCCCCAAAAATTCAACATTGAGCAACCATAGAACAAATCTTATGTTACTTAAAGAGAGCTTCTAGACTTGCAATAATGTATAAAAATCATGGTCACACTCACATTGAATGTTTTTCAAATGTCGATTGGGTAGGGTCTAAGAATGACCAAAGATCTAACACTGGCTATTGTGTTTTTGTTAGAGGGAACTTAATCTCATGGAAGAGTAAAAAGCAAAATGTTGTGTCCCGATCCAATGTAGAATAAGAATATAGAGCTATGGCTCAGTCTGTGTGAGATAATGTGGATATATCAACTCTTAACAGAAGTTGGTTTTTGTAGAAACTCCATGGACCTTGAGAGTATTGAGACAAACAATAACAATGGCCATATAAATGGATTTGAAACCTCACATTGCACAAAACCAATTAGCTTGTACTAAGTTCCAATCTACTCCACATATATTCCACTTTATATTCTTATACTCTTCCCATGTGGGATTATATTTTCAGCACTTCCCTGAAGTACAACAGAACCTAGACCAATTATCACTTGCCAAAGATGAGTCTACAACCTGAACCAATTATCACTTGTCAAAGATAAGTCTACTGTTGGAGGCCCATCACCAACACACCTAGGCCTACTTTTTGAGGCCCTAAGTCAACAAACGGGTCTAGACTCCTCTAGCTAGCCCAAACTCCAAGTTTTCAAATACGAGTCCAGAATCATCCGACAGTTGAGCCATCTTCAGCTCTGATACCATGTAAAAATTCAACGGGCCTTGAGAGTGTTGGGCTAAATGATATCAATGGCCATATAAGTGGGGGTTCAAACCTCACATTGCACAATGGCTTGTGCTTAGACCCAATCTACTACACATATATTTCACTTTTTATTCTTATACTTTTTCCATGTGGGATTATATTTTCCAATAGTCTTAAAACCTCGATGCAGCAAAGAACTTTATCTCATGGAAGAGTAAGAAGCAAAATGTTGTCCCGATCTAGTGCAGAATCAAAATATAAAGCTATGACTCAATCTGTGTGTGATATAATGTTGATATATCAGCTTTTAATAGAAGTTGGTCTTAAAACCTCGATGCCAGCAAAATTGTGGCGTCATAACTAGGTTACCCTTCATATTGCCTGTAATCCTATATTTCATGAACGTACTAAGCATATTGAAATCAATTATCATTTTGTTCATGAAAAGATACAGCAGAATCTGATCCCAACCAGACATTTGTGAAAAGTGGAGAACAATTAGGAGATATTTTCACAAAAACTTTGAATGGAAATCAGGTCAATTATATTTGTAACAAACTGGGCATGATTAATATCTATGCTCTAGCTCGAGGGCAAGTGTTATAGAATCTGTAGAATATATATATGCTTAATTAGGTGCTCTGTTAGAGGCTTGATTATGGGGATTTTTTCATTGTATATTTTCCTAATGTAGACTCCCATAACCTGTATATACATACATGATTTCTGTACCTAATGCAATCAATAAAAAATACTCAAACGTTTCAGTCAAATATAAAGTTTTTGTTGTCATAGACTACAAGTTGTGTAAGATCATTGAAAAGGGCCAACACATTCATAAAATGACAAATCTGGAAAAGGACTTGTGCATGTCCAATAACTGCTAAAAGTTTGTTGAAATTTGCTGAAAAGAGCCATGTACATTCCCTTTGATGAAGATATTTCATTGCTCACATGGTGACATGAAGCAATAGAAAGAAATGTCATTTTTGGCAAGGTTAGCATATCCTACAATAACTCAAGCTTGCCATGGATACTCTTAAGGAGAATTAGTACCCATGAGGACTTTTTAAAATGTTTTGGTTTGTATACCAAAAATTAGTCAAAGATGCTTGGAGACAATGCTGTAAGAAAAAATCAACCAGGTTGTCATTTGAGTATATTGGAGACAAGTGCTCCATCCAAGAAAAGGAAAAAAAAAAAGTCATTTGGAAGGCTTGGAGATTATGATGCTATGTGAAAAAGTCAAAAGAAAAAAAAAACTGAAGACAAAGTGCTTCAAGATGTAGAATTAATTATTGGGTAAATAGGTGCTCCAAGTAAAGGTAAACAACAAGAATAAAGAGAAATCTCCAATGAATGTATCGAGTGTTGAAGACTCTAACATAATTGTAGTCACATTAGCTATGATTTGCTTTAGATTTATTTTTTATATTGTTTAACCGTGTGGCTTAGCTTTCACTAAGCAGAAAGGCAGAAGTAATGGGATAGATTTTCCTTCAATAGCTTTGAGTAATCAGGTATGAGGTAAGTGTGGTTGTCCAAGTATAATAGCTACTGTGTTCTGTAATGAAAAATTAGCAAAGAGTAAAAAAGAGAAAAGAGATTTTTGGTGATTGAGAGTGAGTTAGAAAAGAAGTTTCTTTGTATTGAAAACTTTATGTTGAAAATGAAGAATAAAAAGAAAGAAAATTTGTGCAATTTTTAGTTCTTTTATGTTGTTAGATCTTGATTTTATTTTCTCTTCTTTTCTCAGATCAAAAATGTTCCTTTAGAAATTGTTGTAGTTCTTATACTTCCAAGAACATAATAAAGTTTTTAAATGGTACCCTTGCAATTCAGATGCAAAACTATAAAACATGCTATATTTCCAATGAATCGTAGCAGTGAGGTCAAGAGATTTATAAAAACCAAACTTGAGAGTTCCTCACCACCTATTGAGAATGAAAGAACCAACATAAAATCTTTGATCATAAAGATTAAAAAAATATATATATATATGTATGCCATAAAATAAAAAAATAAAAAATAAAAAGCATCTTTTCAAGTAACCCCATACAAGAGGAATGGAAAATGCACTTACCATGAACCAAAAGCATAAGTGGTTAGGTCTACTTGGGTAACGTGCCAAAATTGCTTTCTTTTTTGCATTACAATAGCAAAAAGAAAAAAAGAAAAAGAAAAACAATATTGCCTAGTTGACAAAACAAATCCTTAATTTTGCAAACCCATAAATACATAGCTATAACACAAAATACCAGAAATTGTTGTAAAATCATATTATGAATTTAGATCAGGCAAGGTGATTTGCCCAACTGTAAGGACTACCCACTGATCTTATATCTCAAAGATTTATCCAAGACCTTGCCCATATGTGCAGAGCTGCCGTGGATATGAAATTTGTCCCAACAGTTTACATCATTTAATGAGAAAGTGCATGCATATATATAATTGATGACCATGCTGCCATCATGCATATATATAATTGATGACCAAGCTTCCATGTATATTTCAACTCTCAAGCATATTGAAGAAAACTGTCATTTTCTCACAGGTTTGATGATGGTCAATAGACATTTGCTAATGTCAATTCTGGAAATCCTTTAGTAAAGCTCTTGGTAAAATTCTATTGTCTTATGTATGTAGCAAGCTAGGCATGACAGATATTTTTCGCATGAGATGTGTGTGCACGCCAGCATGTGGGTGTTTGTGTAAGCTGCCTAATTGGAAGGCCCTTTCTAAGATCTAATCTCCCTGGGATATTTAGCAAATAAAGGATCTTTGAAGGCCCTTCCTAAGCATCTTATCTCCTTAAGATATTAGCAAGCAAGGGATCCCAAAGAAGAAGTTTTGGTTGGCATAAAGGGAAAAAATGACACTCATCTGTGTGAGGTTCATATAAAAACCAAAAGCTGATAAAGGTAAGTGGGTACAGATTTTTGCAAATTTTACAACTGATGAAATTTGATGAAAAACAAGAAAGAATAGTTTTCCTCAATTCACTAAGACCAATTTGAGAGTTCATCTTCAAGATAAAAGGGAGATGATGGAAATATATAGGCTTGAGTAGACATTCTAACTCTTGAATGCAGGTTCCCATGGAAGCATACACTAGACACGAAATTTCGTAAGAATTTCACAGTTTTCTCACATGTTTTAGGCAGGGTTTTGAATAATGGAATCAGAAATGGTTTCAAAATCAGAAATCAGACTGAATCAAACTACATTGGCCACAGCCACCATCAATTCTTTACAAAATTAGCAGGATGACTTGAACTGATGATAAATGAAAAATTTAGCCAAATATCATAATAGTCCTGTATAGTATTAATGTATAATGAAGAAACATAAGAGAAAAAATTCATTACAAAATGTAAATTTTTGTAAAAATAACATTTTAATATGGTTGAGTTTGTTGCAACACTAAATTACTGCAAAAATGATATAAAAATTAACAAATAAGGGTTGATGGTCTAAATAGTGAAAAACTAACTTTAATAATACATTTATTTACATACAGGATTAAAATTGACAATTTAAACATAAAAACTATATGAAGGTCCACACTGTATTGGGTTTAAAAATATTATTTTATAGTTAGACCTTTAAAAGGTAATTAAATTTAGCCTTCAAAAGAGAAAAACATGTTTCATACTCATTGCTGTCCCTCCTCCGGCAATTGTCTTCTCAAGATTTAAAATGAAAAGAAAAGAAAGCAGAGAAAACAAAAAGATTTGTGCAGATACAACCCCCATCCTGCCCTCCCCCCAACCTCAACACTCTCTTTACCTTCTTTTTTCTCTCCTCCTCCTCCCTTGCCTGGGCCATTTCCACTTTCACAATTTTTGTGAAAGCGTAGTGGCTATTTCAGCTGTTACATAAATTTAAACAAATGTTTCAATGTGATTCTAATATCACCCATAGCGAATCACAAAATATCATATCAGTCCTCTAAAATTCCACTACATATCGTTATCGCCTGATATTTAAAAACCATGGTTTAGCTCAACACCATCCTCACATTGTAAGCTTAAATAGACAGTGTGTGTGTGAGTGAGTGAGCATGCGCCAAGATGTTCTGCAAGTCAGGGAAAAAAAGAAAGAAAAACAAAATTGGGTGAAAAATATTCGAAGTTCATACATTCCTCATGGATTTCAAACCTTAATATGAAAACAATTCACAGCCCAACATAGCAAATATAGTTTTAAGACTGAGCTTTGGAGACATTAAGAATACCTCCTCTGCAAGTGAAAGAAATTTCTGAGAGTCAGTAGGCCCATAACCAGATGATCCTAATGCTAGCATTCCTGGAGCAAAGCATGCCAATTCATCCATCTGCACAAATAAAGAAAGAAACAAGCATCTAGAGCATTACATGAAAATTTTTCCTTGACAAGTAAAGGGAGATCAGAAAAATACCGAGAGGGTATATGCTAATATATCATTAACAACAGATATAACAAAACAAAACTTGCCTTGTCTGCCAGCGTATCCCCACTCTTCTCACAAATGTATGTGAACGATGATGGTGTTGTTTTCCTAACCAAGCTTAAAAGGCCTTTCATTGATTTCTCCCACATTTCTCTGCTTCCAAGATTAAGATTCCACAAGTTAGATGTTAGGCATTCCAAAAAAACAAGAGTCCTAATATAATTTAAACTGAAACGACACAAGTAATCTAATAACAATGAGAAGATGAAGAGAGAATGGCAGTGTCTGAGCATCAAGCTAAAATGGAAGTGCAAGATGTGATCATTGTGTTGCAAGTTGATTTATTACATTACAAATGTTATCCTCTCTCCGTGTGTGTTTGCGACAGCCATCTCAAGGGGAGTCCATGAGAGATGTTGCTGTAATTTTTTCTCCCATTTTGCAGTTGCATTAAGAAAGGAAATATCGAATCCATAAGACCAAGTTACTAAGCCCAATTAATTCCATAAGACAGTTTTCTATTCTCCAAAGCTAATAAACTTTCTTCTGTATTTGTTTTATATCCAAGAAGAATTTGTTTCTCCGCGTTCAAAGCAATAAATTAACTACAAAAGTATCAATTAATTATCAGAGCATGGTGCAGGACAGCTACAAAGGGTATATAATCACTTAATAATACAGATAATCTTAAAACTCCTAATGTGGCATATAAATTTTTTTTATAAAAGATTGGTGCTATATAACACTATTAAAGTTAAATGAAAATTTCACAAGTTATTTGAGTTAAAAGTGGGTCATTTGACCCATCATTTGGGATGGTAATTATTGAAACTGAACTAAACCCTTTTAAAACGACCAAACATAACAATTGGTGTACTTTTGTGTTGTAAAGTTTACATAAAATAAAGAACTCTCTTTAAAATAGTGTTGAAAATTAATTTCCCAAGCAAAGGGGTAGGTAAAGTCCCAAACACGAATCTACAAAAGTTAGGGTAAATTAAACCACTCCCCCGACCTCTATGGAATTTAAAACAGACAATGAACTTCATATTTTTACAAATATTGCCCCTGAAATTTACAATCCATTGCCATTCAAAAACTCGGAAGAAAATTTTAGAATTCCCCTCCTTTAATTTCTATCTACAAAAAATTGATAAAATTAGCTTACGGTTTTAGTTACCCATATAATTGATATGGCCTGTATAAAACAAAAGATTATGCCATAAATCATGATTAGAAATTTCAGATTTAAAGGTTTAATTCCTTTGACTTCAATTCCCAAGCAATAGTTATTGTCAATTCGAACGAATGACATTCCAAAGCAATAGTTATTGTCAATTTGAACGAATGACATTATTCTACACAATGATATCTTTTATTAGGCACCTTATACGCAAGTTTCATTAAGAAATTAGTAAGAATTTTAATAGACAGATTTCAGTGACACCTTCAATTGTAACACTTTTTAAATAAGAAAATTTATACCTTTTAAAGTTTAGACATTAAAATTAATAGGAGATTCAAACCCAAAACCAAATAAGAAATCTTGACTTCTAAATTTGTCCCTCCAGAAAATCCTGATATTGCATAAGTACCCCAACCTTGAACTGTAAAGGAAACCACTTTGACAAAAATATATTTTGTTGGTTTATTCAATTGATGATGTGATGATGATACAACCATACACATCCACAAACATCATGAGTGCATATGTATAAGCAAAAATTTAAAAAAAAAAAATTACTTGTGTTATTGAAATCTCTCACCTATAATGTCTCACAGATGAGGTTTTGTTTCCCTGAATCCAAACTTTGAGCAAATATTCATAAAAGCTGAAATTAAATTTTCAAGTTAATCACAAACAATCTCATTAGGTTTTGCAGTTCATCTAATCAAGTGAGAGGGTATTATTTTAGAAAATATATTCTGAAGAAGAAATAAGATGAATGAATTATATTTGTATGTCCAAATGGTCAACACCTGTCACCCATGGCACCAAAAGTTATGGTCGAGTATGATCCAGATCCAGTATCAGGATTAATATAGATTGGAAGCAAACCATCAGGAGGAAAGGTTTTATTAAGCTCCGTTATAACCTTCTCCACCTAAAACATAAACTTTCAAGCCAACTGATTAATTGCAAGTAAATAACCAGCAAAAATGTCTCATTATTCAGAATGGTAAACCACTCATTAATGTTTAATCACAGAAGCTACTTCACTGAAATTAGCCTTACAAACCAAAAACTAACTTTGTAGATCACACACATCACAGAAGCAATTTCAACAAAGGAATGACCAACACCAGATGCAAGAATAAACAACAGGTGAAGATACCTTCAGCTGATATTTTGGGTCTCCTGTCCTTTGAGAAAGAGCAATAAATTCAAGCTGTTCTGTGCCAGAATCTGCAAGAATACTCTCACCCTAGAACCAATAACAAAAACTAAAATAACTGAATATTTCCATGAATATGCTAACTACTAATGATATTTGATAACTATTTCAAACCATCACTCAAGTCAGGTGACAAATCTTCTAGGCAGGTAATAATAACATTTGGGAGATTTATTGAACACATTTTATCTAATTAGTATTGGAAATGCCTAAATACAAATAATTTTATTTTCAAAATTTCTGACACATTTTAGAGGTATCATGAAATATCTCAGAATTATCAAGAATCAAATACAGTATGTTCAGCCCGGTGGAATTACCCGTGCTACATAGGATTTCATAATCAAGTAGAAACCTCCATAATATTGTAATGGATGCCATTTTCATCAATTCGTGTTAAATAAGTTCAAAGTGGAAGGGAGGAGTTGAGAGAATGAAGAATGAGATTCACAGGCCATCAAATGCACTGGTACAACAGGTTGCGTGAATTGAAGTTACAAAAGAAAAGAAAGTGAAAGGTAGAACTAGGAAGACAAAAAAGTGAAAGGTAGAACTAGGAAGACATAAGAGGAAGTAGTTAAACAGAATCTAGCAAACTAAGATCTCTCCAAAGATATAGCCCTACACTGAGTAAAATAAAAAAAAGAGGATCCATGTCGAGTTGAATAAAAGTTCAATGTAAAACTATAGCAATCAACAAATAAAATATTGTTAAGAAAGGAAATTACAATAGGAATCTCACCTAAATAAACTCCGCATTTCAAATATAAGATAACCATAATAATATACATTTTTAGCAATATTTCATTATCAATCAAATAAAATAAAATAAAATAATACATTCTAAGCAATTTGATATTGAGTAATCAGATTCCTAAAAAAGTGATTATAAGACAAAAATAACAGTATCTTTCACATGACAAAATAACAATACGTGCCAAGAGAAAAGTCAACTACTTACACCAGTCCATCCAGGATTATGTGCATTTCCATGCGCCAAGTTAATGATGTTATAAGGGATCCCAGTTCGTGTATCCCATGCAGGAAGCAATCTATCTGCAATGTCCTTGGCCTTTGCCAGGAAAACTTTGTCCCCTGAAAGATCGTATGCACTAAGTAGTCCACCTACAACTCTGGATTCCAATTTTAAAAGACAAGGCATTAGCAAAATGATTAGACACTCAACCTGCACTAATAAAAAGCAACATCAAATATGTCATAGCTCCTAATCATTATATGATAAAATTAAACAAACTACATATTAAACCTGGTGACGCAACCTTATGGTCGTCTCAAAGACACTAGCGTCATAATCCTTGTTAAAGTCCAATGAGTTTGCAACCCACCTATGAAGAAAAAAAAATTACATTAACAAAATGAAGTTATAACATACTATCATGCACAAAACATGTATAGGGAACAGAAAGATTGCACATAATGAATCTCAATCTATTCACATGCACCTTATTAAATTTCTTTTGATTGATCAAAAATAAGAAAGTAACTTCCAGATTTCAAGATACACCAATTGAATCCACACCAAAGCTATAAATCTTGGAAGTGGTCACAAACATGGTCATTGGACATGTTAGAAAGTCAAGGCCTTTGCCGTCACATATAATAGTCAAGGCCATTATAGTGCAATTTTCTTTTTCATTTTCATTTAGGACTTGCAAATTGCATATTTGATGTAGAACAGATTTAAATAACCTGTTCTACTTTGATTTTTTCAGAAATTAAAGGATTAAAATTGAAAATCCAGGCCTAATTCTACAGGAACTCATATCTAGACAGGGGATTAAAGAAGGGAAAGGAGGAAAAAACTTCTAGGAGTCACACGTAGGGTTGAATTGAGTCACACAATTCTTAGCAATAATGCAAGACTTATTTTATTGAATTTGAAAACTGAACTGAATTTTAACAATACAAACTTGGGCATTTATAAACTTAAAAAGCTCATCCTAATCATACTTGGATTAGAAATCCAAAACTAGGACTTGGACAAATACAAACTAACTAGGAAATACAAATCCTATTAGGACTCCTAAATCAGATTGAATAATAAAAAACTGCTAAAATAAAAATTGAGCAACGAATTTGCCCTTAATACCTGAAGTAATGAACCAGCAGCTGCATTATATGAATATACCTATTATAACTCTAAAAAAGCTGAAATCACTTTATAATTTCTCCAATAAATCCCATATTAAATCGAACACATAATTCTAAGTTTGAATCCTTGAATTTGAAGTTTCTTGTCTTCCTATTCTCCATCAATATTTGCATCATATGTATTGGTTTCAAAGAATTTTATTAAAACTTAATAAATACAAGAAATGAACAGCACAAATTAAAATTGTACATTCAATAAGTTAAGTTCAAAGTCAAAACTAAAAGGAATGTCATGATTGCAAAATAAGAGAGAGATTGAACAAAAAAAAAATTAATAATAATAGTAATTTAAACTCACATTCTTGCAAAGAAGATAAAGTTTGAACACATCCTCATGAGCTAGAATTTAGCTTTTGAAAGGCACCACATAACTTCATATGAATTTCCCTCTATTAAATGAAAGAATGCAACCGCAGGACAGAGGAAAGAGAAAGATTCTAGGACGGCAACTCAACTCCAACTCAAACTTCAAGAAAAAAAAAATCCTAGAAATCTTTAGATCAAGATTTTCTGCAAGACTAATTTTCCAATTCATACTATAAAAGCGAATTGAAGGAGTGCCCTATTTGAGATAGTGATTTCAGTTAGACTTGAACCTCAAAGCAATTGAACTAGCCTTTTGACTGAATAGATATGAGCTAGATAGGGAATCCTGAACTAATGGGATCTCGGAGACCCAAAAAAAGGAAAGGAAGAAGGAAAAGCTTTCCCACATAGTCAGGCAAATTCTCTTTTTGTTACATAAGCCTCTTCGTCCAATTCAACTGTAAGACATTCTATCTACTTTGTTTCACGAGATGGATTTCATTAACACAGATAGACCAAAAATGGTCTTTCCAAGCATACCGCTTGCTGTCCAGAGCATTGATTCCCCAAAACGAATAGGCTAGCTCTATCTCTCAATTGCCTATCCTGTGCTCAAGTAGGTCCCCCCAGTTCCTCGGCAGCATCTCGAGGTCAAACATAACTGCACACTCATGATTTATTTTAAAAACTAACTCTTTGGTGGCCTTATCAAAATCAAAGGCTTCTCCTGCTCCTCTTAAGGCTTAATAAATAAAAGGCCTCATAGCCATTACCTACGAAACTTCTTCAAACCCCCTATAAATAATGGGGTTAAAGACAAAATGGTCCCACAATTCCCTATTCATGATAAACTTGTACATGCATGCACAAACACACAAGCATATCAACAAACATGGTACACATACAGTAACTTATATTCATCGAATTATTAGTAACATAACATTCCCATATTTAATTTTTTGTCATCAACAATGTGAATCTTAAAATCCAGATGCATTTACTGGTTTTAAGACAAACATTAACAGTGCACATGCATGTGTAGGAGCCACTATCTACTGCAATGGCAGACTTCAACGTGTAGTAACTATAAAATTTGTATGCTTAAGGGTTAAAAATATCCATTTTATGCACAATTGTTCAAGGGTAAGATTGTCACTAAAGTTCCCTTTCGTAGAACTCACACTCCTGCAGGACAATAATTGGGCAATGTGGGCACAATTATTGCCACATTAAGTCTCCATTTGTTCCACCGAAAAATATTTTCCTAAAAAACATTTTTCACATTTTTTTTTCACGTTTGGAGCATTTCAGAAAATAAGTCAATGGAAAATATTTTTCCTGGACAATTGAAAACTAAGCTATTTTTAAGGAAAATGACTTCTTTTTTAGAGAAGTCATTTTTCGAATTTTGACAAACTCACTGTAACGAAAGGAAAGTATATAAACACACACTAATTAATCTATCGATCATCGATAGTCACCATCAATGATTGCCAGCGACCACCACAATTGACTACTTTTACATGTTTTTTCTCGTATTTATAAAATTTAAAAATATGAAATTCTTATAAGTTTAAACATGTTTATAGTCTTATAAATTGGAACTTCTAAGATGTCTTAACTAACTTTTAATATGATAACTAAACAATAGAAAATTATTTTTTTAGACGCAAGTTATTTTTTGCGAAACAAATGGAGCATAAGTGTTGAAAGATGCTATAATCTTATATTGCTCTCTCTCTCTCTCTCCCTTTCTCTGCCCCCCCTTTCCCAGCCCCAAAACAATAGAAAATTAGTTTTTTAGAGTCAAATTATTTTCCACGAAACAAACGGAGCCTAAGTTTTGAAAGATACTATAATCTTATATTGCTCTCTCTATGCCTCTGCTAAAGCACATCACTTTTGCAAGCTCTATCGTATATAAAAATCTAAATATATTAGCCACTAATAAGTTGGTGTTTGGAATGTTATAAACAAGAAATTTGGCCTAAGACAAAACAATTGCTTCAAAATTGTAAAATCCCTTACAAATCATAATTCATGAATATAATCAATTGTTGTCTGGCACTCTCAGAAAACTGGAGAATGTGATGTGTAAAAAATATAAAGAACTAAAGGGAAATTTAGCCCAGATTTGGAATTCAAAAGCATCAATAAATAAAAATTGAACTCACTGTTTAGCTCTTTGGAACTGCTCATCCAAACCCATTATAAATAATGTGTCAAGAGAGTCAACTAGTGTTGCTCCAAGACCACCAAAGCTATCAACACCAATCTTCGACTGCGGCTGATAAGCAAAGAAAGAATAAAATTAACATGATCACCATACAGCTTCAAATATTACATAAAATAACATCACATGACAAGATAATGCCAAAATGTTGATGTAGAATGTCCTCGGAAATACAATATTTTCCTTGTTAGATTGTAAAATAATTCTGAGTTCATGGTTGAATGTAAAGAGAAAAGATGGCACTTTTTTTTTTTTTTTTTTGGAGCTGAAAAAGTAGGACTTGAATATGACTAAAACTGCAATCTTTTGCAGGTTGTTGTGAAGGTAATGAAGAAAAACTGACTCCAAGCTTATTTCTTAGAATTCCCTAGGTGTCACACCAAAGGTTCCATAGGCATCACACCTAGGGTTAGAATTGCAATACACAATCCAGGAAGTAACAATTGCTGGAATTTTCTCATGAATAATAATGCCTTACGAGCATACATATTTATAAAATCAGATAACTATAACACTTGCTTGCTCAAATAACTATGAGACTTCATAAACAAATAGCTCTCCTCTGTTTACTAGGACTGTAAATGCAGGGTGATAATATTGCTGAAGTGAATATGGTTATGACCATAGCAAGTTTTATTTTTAAGATTTCAATTGACAAATTTGTCCTTTTAGTTTATAAAATTGGATCAAAATTAACTTTTATAGTTTATTAAAATAACATCAATGATTACCATTAACTTCCTTTCCTTTTGAAACTAACTTCCATATAAAATATATTAAATTTTCAAACTAAATTTTCCTTTCAAAAATAGAACTAAAACTTATTAATACTGTTTTTAATCTTGAATCCACATTAAAAAAGAAAAAAAAATACTCTTTGATGTGCAATTGGAATCGATATTAAAAATAAATCATGTTGATTGATCTCTTTCTATTTTTTTAGGAATAAATTTATTAAATAATGACACTAACAACTTTACTCAAATAATTCACTATCAAAATATTTCATATGCTGTATTATCATCCAAAAACGATAAAGCACGAAGAATTTGCCTCATAATCAAATGTATAAATTTGATTTTGATTTATCACAATTTAAAAAAAAATAAAAAAAAAAAGGAAAATGAAAAGATATTTGGAAAAAAAATAAAAAGAAATTTTCTTTGATTGATAATTTACATTTCATCGAGTATATGAATATTTTTTATATATACTGCAAAGTGGTAACTTTGTCCTATATCCTAACACAAATACATTTTATTCAGACTACTGATGATTTTGTAAGCATAACAGAATTTTTAAAGACCAACAATTTCTCTACATAGAAAATAGTTTGAAAAAGAAAAGTACAGTAGATATAAACCACGACAATATCTTAAAAATATAAAACCATTTTTTTAATTTAATACAAGATAAATTTATCAATTTAAAAATTAAGAAAGTCACTTGCTCTGGTCATAACAATATTTGCTCTAACAATATTGCCACCCTAAATATAACTCGAAACATAACTATATTTAAGATCTGTAAATTACAGAAATCATTAATCCGATGGAGTACTCGATGAAATGCTAGAATGCTCTGTAACAATGCATCTCCATACCCCTACCTCTACTGCACACTTGCAGCAAATAGCTAATCCAATTCCCACATGGAATTCCCCACACCATTCCCATCAAAACAAACATTGAGGTTGACAATTCTTCTTTCTTCTATTAAATTTGAACTAATTTTTGTCAAATATGCTAATCCAGTATATAAAGTTGGGATATTGTCTGTGAAAAATATTCACCTACTAGTGAAATGAAACAAATTGAATCTATTATCGTATTCAATGAGCACAAAACAAAACATAGGCTTGATCATCTCATAACCAAGCTTAAGAAAACCATTCAGCTGAGTGGAACTGGAACAGATTTTTACTGAGCATTCTGGCATTTCATTTCAGAAAAGCTAAGATTTCATGGTTTTCCTCATGATGCTAGATTGCTAGTGAATGTGGTTCCTTATAAGAAGTCTGTAGACAGCCAATCTCATGGTGGCATATATAAGTTGATACAGTAATATAATAATAGTGAAAATCATCAACTGAAAATTTTTCTGTTTCAAAATAGCAAAGGAGACAAGAGCGATGCCTTGTTTGACATAGAAAAATTAGAATAAATAAAACTAACTAGTAGGTTGGATATGCAAGAGTCAATAACTCATCAGCAACCACCATCTAGAAATTAACACCACTTCCAGCTATCTAGCCTTCTTTGTCAAGCATTCAATAAATGGTTCCATATCACTCCTTCCTTGCATATTGCCCAAACGGTACTAGAAAAGGTAAAGCATAATTGACACAGGTTAAAAATATGGAAATAAGGCTAAAGCACATCTAAACCTTGAATTCACAAGGAAAACAATTTTGGAGTCCGCTGGAGAACATAGTTTTTCTATTAATTCAAAAATTTCTGAGGGCAAAAGGCACAAGACTATTTATGAGGCCAGGAAACCTAAATGGCCCAAGGATAAAATTATTAAATGACACCTCAATAAGTCCAGACTTATATTATAAGAAAACAAAACCTAAACTAATAAAAACTAAAACTTTAAAGAAATTATAATAAAGAATATAATAATTATAATAAATTTGGTCCAGTATCAAAAGTCAAAACCTTCCACTTGAAGAAAACCAGTCCTCGAGTTTAAAGCAGAGTGAAAAATAGCAAAGATCGTGAGGAAATTGAGAGAGATAGAGAACATGAATGTAGAAGGGAATTGATACTGTTATTGCTTGAAATAGTCACAGCTCACTCCATACTGCTTACAAGGCTCACTACAGTCTTAATTAAATCACCATCAAGCACGTGACTTATCTAATTTCCACATCACGCATCCAATCAACAATAGAGGGGGTGAAGGAGAAAGAGACAAAGCAACATTAGATTAACTTATATCGCCTGCCCCCCTCCTCATCCATCTTCTTTTGGAATCTCCAAATCCCATATGGTGTCAATGTGTCAACCAATCCCCTATCTAGGAATGCCCTTCACCCCCCCCCCCCCCCAGGCTCTCTCTCCTTCACTCCTTTTTTCTTCTTCTTCACCTCCTCAACACAGCCTTTACAACACTTAATCGCAGTGAGAAATATATATTAAAACTAATACAGCTTATAGAACTATGTCCCATTGTGATTTTCAATTTCCAATACCATAACATTATATATCAAATAGAAAGGCCAAAAGTCTAATATGCAACGAGCTGATACATTAACATAATGGCCCTCCCTGCTTTTAATTGCTGCTTCAAGGAATTACAACTAAAAAATTTTGATCTCAACTTGTAGAAAGAAAAGCAGCTTCTCAACACAGCCTCACCCCAACACCCAAGAACTTCAATAGGTTCCTCAGGTTAGTTGTAGAACAATGTTTACTAAAGCCAAGTAAACAATCAAATCATAAATTACATGCATAGGCATGAAAATGTTTCATCAAACAAGCTATTAACATTTTTGCATAACTCAGGCACTTATTTTCCTTTAACATAATCCATGATACTATGTGCTACTCTGATCCACGGGATTAAACAATAAGGATCATTTTCAACTTCCTAGCACTAATAATTTCTCTGCAAACACACATTATTCACCGATTGGAAGAATTCAAACATTCAATACATGGAATAGATGCTATTTCATGCTAAAGTTAAAAATTCAAACATTACTACAGTCAATTGATATTTTATATTTTACCTTCCATTAGGTAGTAATCTCAATTGAAAAAGAAACAGAGAGAGACCAAGAGAGAGAGAGAGAGAGAGAGAGAAGAAGAAGAAGAAGAGCAAAAAAAAGACTGTAAAGTAAATCATCTGGACATGGATAGGATCACCAAGAGATTATCCGCAAATTAATGCACATATAGTTTGCATAAAAGTTTAAAATGTTGCAACTAACTAGTTCAAACAATAAGCAATATACAGGTTGGCATAAGAAATCCACATTGTCCATGATATTTTGATCATTTATTACATTAATAGACATAAGCCTTAACAAATGGAACCACTAAATCAGAAAGGTATTTGCATACCTGAAGTTCATCATGGCCCCAGGCATACTTTTCATAAGAACTCCATGCATGAATCATAGCTTCTTTTACTTTCTCTCGTCGTTGAATGTCCATTGGATCATCAGGAATAGCCTTCAGATAAGGCTTGCTAGATTCACTGCTAATCAATTTGATTGCATTTCCATGAATATTTTTTAACTCTTCAAACTGAAAGAAAAATACAAATTAGAGCCATTGATCCATGAACTTTATTTTTCCTTTTAGATAAAAGTAAAATGATAACAAAAGTACCACCAAAAGGAAGCAAGTTAGACTACTTAACACCAGTTTTCAGTTGATTTGAAAGCTAAAAAGAGAGAATTAATGTGGGCAACTAAGGTTTATAAAAGAGCGTAATTGGGGAGAAAGCAACACAAGAACATACAACTACGAACATTTCCACAACAGAGAGATTTTGAAGAAATTGACATCACTCAAACAGGCCTTGATGGAAGGTGATGCAAACATGATTTATCACAATTTAAAAGTTAAATTGAAGAGAAGTGACAAGATTCTAAGTATCACGTACAAAATTCCACAGGCATCAGTATCACGCTTATCCTTGCAATATGTCACACAATCCAAAGAAGTACACTAACTGGAAATTCTCACCAACTTTTACTGATTAATTCCTCATCAATAAACTAAAACTTGAAAGATATTGAATTCCTAAAACAAATACTAATCTGACAACAATCTAGACTCCCACAGAGAACTAAAAGGATTAATGATTTCCTACACAAAGGAGAAAAACTAAAATTTCAAATAAAAATAAAGATAAAAAGAAAACTAAAAGTATCCAGCAAGCCTACTCCAGTAGTGCTAGAAATTATGCTAATGTCCCCAGCTTCCTTAAAAAAAAAATTCCTGCAGCTTCTAACTTAAGAAAATACCAAAAACAAAAAAAAAAAAAAAAAAAAAAAAAAAAAAAAAAAAACTCAACAATACTATAGCCTGATCAAGCTCCCAATGAAGCTTTTCATCATTGTTCAGGAGCCAAAATAGTGCTTTGCAATAGAATCCACTACGGTGTGTCTTTTTAAAACATGCCTTTGGGGCAACAACCATCAATTTCTACCTTCTCCACATAATACACCACATTCCCTAAAGAGGTTCAAGCAAACCTAGCATCACCCTGATCCCACTCAAAGGATTTCTAAATGTAGGCTCTGTTCCACTACATCTCTAAGATTAAAGCATGTACTAACAAAATCAACCTTATTAGAAGCAAATGAATAGATGGAAAGTGACTTTTAAGCATAGTTCTTAGGCGCGCCTCAGGCTCAAGGCACACCAGGCTCATCCCCTTGCGCCTCAATTTGCCAAAGGCGGGCAATGTCACAAAGGCACACGCCTTGGTGCGCCTTGAGCCTCAGGCAAGGCGCCTTACAGGCGCGCCTTTCTGACAAAATCCTTATTTTATTTTTATTTGTATTTTTTTTTTTAAAAATAAAGTGTGGAATAATTGGAACAATTGATTTAAGTTTGAAAATAACTTGTGATAGGTCTAATCACACTCAATTTTCTCAATAAAAGGAAAAAGGATAGAAAAAGAATTAGGGCAAGAAGAAGTTGATCCAACAAACAAAAAGGAAAAAGAAAAAGAGAATAGTTGGCTCAAAATCATAGTCAATCTTTCCATTCTTGGCATTCATTCACCCCAAACATCTTTTCTCTTACCTTGATAGGTCATATCTCTTGCCTTAATTTGGGTTATTTTTCACATATTTTGTTTCCAGTCATTGATCCTCTCTACCATTTACTTTTCTAAGTTTAACTTTCTAAAAGACACAATAGTATTAGGTAAAAATTTATTTTGATTTCTTGAGTTTTTAAAATCTGTCTACATGAGTTATTATATTAGCTTGATATGGACAAGCTTTAATACAAGTCTGAAAAATGTTTAAATAATTAATTAAATTGTTTATAATTTAGAAATACATGATCTTCTTTTGTGTGTGTGTGTGTGTGTGTTTTTTTGTTTGTTGCTTATTAGATTCTAAACTTTAAATTAACTTTGGATATCATTAACTTGTGTCTACTTAATTTAACAATCACATATTACTAATATGTTGAGTTTATTATGAATTAGGCATTCATATTGAAATTTTATTAAAATTCCATCTTTTTGCGCCTCATGTCGCTCAAGCGCGCGCCTGCGCCTTGCGCCTAGGCCCTAGGACCCCTTAGCGCCTTAGTGCGCCTTGCGCCTTTAATAACTATGCTTTTAAGGGATGAGTCCTTGCACTAAATATCATGTCAAAGTAAATTGAAGGGCCATCACCAACAAAAAAGGTGATGCAAGGAAAACATTCCCCTTCTTATATGTTTTCCATAACACCACTCCAAGAAGTAGACTTGATCTAGTGATCCGCCCATTATGCCCTGATGTTTAGACCCCCTACTGCTACAACCCTCCAAAAAATCTGATTTTTCTAACACATCCACATAACCACTTTGCACAAAAGACTTGTGTAAAGTCACAAGATATTCAAAAAGCCTTCTGGTCCCTTCACACTAAACAATAAATAGAAAAGATATAAATAAAATAAATAGAAAAATATGCAAATGTGATCTTAAGAGTTAATCCTCTACCCTAAAACAAATGTTTCTTCCATTTCTCCAAAAAGAAGAAAACAAAAGATCACATGCTCTTCTGTTTTAGACATTTAACTGCTACAACCCTCCAAAAAATCTAGTTTTCTAACACATCCTCATAACAATTACAAAACAAGAAGATCCATTTAAAAACAGCAATTCAAGAAATCCTCACTTTTGCTGCTAAGCCATTATAAAACTTGAGGTCAAGTACTCTGCAACCTAGGGAGAATGATCCAGATAACAACAAGATCCAGAATGCCCAGCATAAAAACTTAAGAAACTTAGAATTCTGATCTAGATTTTATATAGGGCCAGTTGAGTACTTTCCAATCCTTCTAGAGCCTTGCCAAAAATGTTTGGATAGTTAATTGTCCAGCTTCACGACTTGGGGATATTTCCAGCTTTTCTAGAATAGGCTGGTTGGGAACATTAATTCTTTTAGGAATCATCAACCATTTTAGTTTCGTATAGGAGGCCTATCATTAAGGGATTGCAACTAGTCCTAAAAGTACAATTGTATTTTAGGTTTAATTTAAAAATCATTAAAAGTATTTTAGCCCAAATCCTATCATTTTACACTTGAAATCCAATGATAAACTCATGCATTTATTTTTACAATCCATGACCCTATTTTCCACAAGTAAAATTCCGACCTAAATACCATTGCACCATGCTATCCTGTGTCAACACCCAAATTCAGAACATGCTCAAATTATCAGCAGAAAAAAACGCAAAAATCAGCAAATAAAAAATATGAGACTCTTTATTCAACATACAATATAAGGTAAGTCCATGTTAACTTCCAAAAATATTACTAAATTTGAAAATCAAAATAATTGAAGCACCGACAACCACTTTTCTTGCCACTATCAATAAACAAATAAAAGTGAAAACACTACTAAAATTCTAAAAGGAGCAAAAGGAAAGTCAAGGCTATATCCACAACAAGAGATTTCTTACCATCGCGTTTAACTGGTTCACTTCTTCACTAAGCTTGGAAACTTCCACCTGCCAATTAGTATTAAATTTTGTCATGCACAGGCATCTAGGAAAAAAAAACTCACAAGTAAAACGCACAGGAAAATCCAATTTTCATAATCTATTTTTATTAAATATTTAGTCATTTGCATATCAGGAAAGAAATCAATTGTTCAAAACTCTATTTGTAAGCACTCATGAACAAAATCGAAATTCATTGGCTTATGTACTCCCTATTGTTAGAAGTATTATTCATTGATATGACAACTATACATTCAGCCATACAATATCAAGAATGGGACCAAAAAGTGCATCCCACTTCTCTCTCTCTCCATCCAACTCCTGACTCTAATCTTTATTCTTAGTTTAACCAGATATCATCTAGACATAACAATATTGGAAATCTTTCTCTCCAATCACCCATATACCAGTTTCAAATCAATACAAATTACAAGGTTGAAAAAAAAATCATCATATGGTTCCTGCTATTATAACTTCAGCGTTTTGCTCTTTTTTACCTTTCAAGACACAATGGTGCGATCACAAGCCAAACAGGAGTTCTAGTTCCCAAACTTTCACATTATTTTTATGTGAGCCCCTATTGTTTTATTTCATACAATTTAATAACTAAATTTCCATTTTTTTTTAATTCAATTTAGTATAAAACTTATATATCACTTCCAATCAAGGGAAAACTACCGACATGACTCTAACTAGTTATTAACTCTACCAAATACATGCCATGCACATCAATTTCTTTTTTCTTTTTCTTTTTCTTTTTCTCTTTCTTTTTCTTCCATTCTTTTTTCTTCTGTCCTTTTTCCCTCCCTTTTCTCCTTTCTCATTTTTTCCTGCTTTCTTCCATTTCCACTTCCTTTCTTCCCTCCAATACCAAAACTATTGTTTTGATAAATCACCATAGCTAAATGGCGGACCGTTGGTAGCTCCCGTATCCACATTCTTAGTGCCATTTGGCATCAATTGACCACCAAAATGCAACCACCTTGCATTAATTAGAAAGGTTATTGAATTTTCTTTCGATGATACATTTCATTAGAAATTGAAAACTGGAGTGTTCTTGGTGCATTAAGACATCTAAAAAACACTTACCAAGTTAATTCCAGTTTTTTCAATTATCTTGAAAACTTTATCTGATCTCCGTTGCATTGTTGTTGGATCTACAGATAGAAAACAAATTCCTAAAAGCTATTGCTTGCCTCAAGATCATAGATAAAACAACACCTATCCATAAATCGCACTGAAAAATAAATTAAAAGCAATAATCTTTCTCGTCAAACGTTGGCATTTCCTCCGTTTCCCACCACTTTCTCGTTGACCAAACATAGCGTACAGAATTACATATTACACAATAAAAAATAAATAAAAGAAAACAGAGAATAATAGAGGTACCTCGTGTTCTCTAACGAGGGTCTGGCGATCCCAGACGAGGAAAGAGGCACAAACAAAGGCGATGAAAAGCAAAGCCAAACGTTTCGGTCTCTTTAGGTAATACGATGGATTACAATACCGCCATTTGCTTGATGATGTTGACGATCTACTTCTCCCCATTTTGATCTCCCAGAATAAAGCAAAAATAAAATTCCAAAGATTTTCAGTTAATTATTCGCTGCTGACTAACAAAAATTGAATAATGGCAACAGAAACGTTTCAAAATTATTTCCCGTTTCTTGTGGGCAGAGAAAAACGGGAATTGTGGAAGGAAAAATGAAGAGTGATAACAATACTTGAAAAGAAAAGCTTAGGCGAAAAAATAGAGCGGAGACTGAAAATGATGGAAGTTATGGTGATTGGTGAATAAGCCTTGACGCAGAATGTAAGCTATTTGTTTTTCATGGCAAACGTCAAAAAATAAAATATAAAATGTTGGCAAAAGGTGAAATTTGTTATAAAATAAACAACAATTACATAGAATAAAGAAAAAAAAGAATAGAAAATAGAATGAATAAGTTTTTATATATTATTCTATTGACTTATAGCACTTATTTATAGATGTAAAAAATAAAATTATAGAGATAAGATCAAAATAGAGTTTTATTTACATAAGAAAACTAATCTATCTATAAAAATAGTGATAGACATCCAATCATATCATACTACTCAAATATTATCTTCAATATTATCACAACACTCTCCCTTGAATATCTATTATAAAGAATATGATGTCTCGTTAAAACTTTACTAAGGAAAAATCCTGTAGAAAAAAAATTTTAGTGAAGGAAAAATAGTACATTATTATTGTACCGATTTGCGCCATAAAACTGTCTCATTAAAAATCTTACTAGGAAAATCCAATAAGACAAAACCTAGGCTAAGGAAAAAAGAGTACAGTGCACTAAAATCTCCCCCTTATGAAAACATGATTTCTATCAATATCTCTTAATAAGCGCATACCAATTTTGTTGACTAACTTTTCAAATATAGTTATAGGAAGTGTTTTATGATATTTAAGTAATATCCACATAGAAGAATTTATTTATAGTGCTCCCCAAAAATATTATTTGCGCCATGAATATATCTCATTAAAAATCTTGCTAGAAAATCTAGTGGGAAAAAATATAGCTAAGGAAAAGAGTACATTTCACACGCTATTTTGTCATCGCATAAATTGTCTCATTAAAACCTTTGTGCAAGAAAACCCCGTGGGACAAAAACTTGACTAAGGAAAAAGAGTACAATCATATACTAATTCACTCTCCTAATAAATACAGATTTTAACATGGCATATACTAATTGATGAAACAATACCGTTTAAATACCATATTAGGTAAAAACTTAGTATATAAGTCTATTAGGTTGTCACTCGAGCGAATTTAGTGGATATCTCTTCTAGAACTTATGTATAAATAAGAATTTGGATGAAATTTATATGCTTACTTCATCACCCTTGATATACCCACCTTTAATTTGTGCAATGCAAATTGCATTATTCTCAAAACACAATAGAAGTATTTTTAGTGAATACTTCAGGACCATAAAAAAACCTTTATAAAATTGCAATATCATCATAAGTGAATATATAGCCAATCTAAGATTTACCATTATGAAAATCAAGCAAATAATCAATATTTTCATATAAACCAAATTCAAATCTGAATCAAAATATGATCATAATATTAATATTACATTAAAGATAACTTTTTACACCACTTTAATATCTCTTAGTAGGTGCAAAGCTTATATCTAACTAGGAATTTTTTCTTACAAATGCAATATCAGGCCTGATACAATTTGCAAGATACATGAATGCTTCTATGGCATTTATATGATACTTCAGAACCAAATAGCTCTTTGTTATCTTTTTTAGGTCTAAAAAGGTATCTCTTCACTTCGTGTGAGATGACTAACATTAGTATGTTTAAGGAAAAAGATTTATCCATACAAAATTGCTTAAATACATTTTTCACATAAGTAGACTGGCATATTATGACTCCTTGATAATCAATCTGCAGGCTGATATAAATTTTTATTTCCTTTAAATTTTTTCATCTTGAACTCACTCTTTAAATAGGTATATACTTTTTTGAGTTCGTTAGGAGTCATACTGATATTTAACATATACTGCAATAATAATATTCAATATTCTTTAGCCTTTTATGAATACAAATGGACATAGTGTATTATTCACATATATTTCTTTCAATAAGAATTTTCTTAAATAATTATACCATATGTCCATATTACTTTAATCTATACATAGATTTTTGCGACTTAATGGAATATATGTCACATATTTAATGTACATTCATTTCTAATATCTTTAGTCTTTTTGGGTCTCTTATATAAATATCGCTTTCATAAGACATATATAAAATCTTTCTTTAACTGCCATACTAATTAAGTATCAGAATATGATCATTTCCATAATAAGAGAATTATTTTTCTCATAGTTAATGATAGAACGAGTCTAGCTCTACTTTAATTGTCTCTTTCCATGATGATCAATCATGTTAATATTCAGTTATATTTATAGATTCTGGATCCAGATTTTCTCTTGAAACAGCAAGAGTTACTGTTGAGGCAAATTTATCGTCAACGATAATTGAATTTCTATCAACTCTTTCTCTTATATCACAAAAATAATTGAGATCTTATAATTTTCATTTATATGATCATCAACTCCAGAAGTCATATCTGGAGGATATAATTATTTTGTTGTCTCAGTCTATGTCTTATAATTCGCTATAGCTCTTTGAGTAAGATCTACCTCTTCAGGAGGTTTTATGAGTGACGCTGCTTTTCTTTTCCATGGATTTTTATCTTTAGTTCCAATTTACTATCCACGCTTCTGGCGTATAGTGAGATTGATTGATTTTCTATTTGCAATTAGAACTACAACCTTTGCTGGCGTATTAGCAGCCATAATATGATATTTTGTCACTCTTTTAGCATTTATAAATGCATTTGGCAGTTAAGTTACAACTGTGTTATTTTATGAACTTCTGATTCACTCTAACTTGTACATAAATTAAAATCATTTAAAGATTTTTCCTTTTAATAAACTTCTCAACATTTTTTAGCACTGTATATGCTTTTCCTCCCCTAATATCGAGAAATATGTCTCATCAAATAAATTTTTAATCTCTTTTGTGGACTCATTTTCGCACATTAAGATAGTAATATTAATATATTCATGGCACAACTAAATATTTGCAACTCATTTTCTTGTATAAGTTTCAAAAGAGAATATGTATGATATAGATAATGGCATTCATGCCAAACCTTCAAGGTTTAATGATTGAACTATAAGTTCAATAATTAAACTACAGGTTCAACGCAATATGTTGTGCATGTATAGTGGGGATGAAACAATAATGAAATAACTCATTATAATGCACAACTTGTAAAATTCTTACAAATTACTCATTCAGGGAGTTTACATAAAATCACCAATATTGAGTTGTTTCCCTCATATGAGTTGTTACTCTTTCAGAATTCTCATGATCTACCAAATAATTTATAATATTCACTTCAGGGAATATAGTTGTACTAGTGGGTATTGTTTGATAATTTTTTATTAGCAATTATTTTTTGCAACCACTAGAAGACAAACAATATTTGTAAATATTCACTTTTTATACTGCTACTTCAGGAGCATGTAACTTTATTATCACATAATTTTAGCTGTGAAGTAATTTTAAATATAATTGAATTATATTCTAAAATAGACTTCAAGTCTTGTAAGTGAAGATTTAACTAGTCATATTGAGATTGTGGTAGTACCACATCTATCTTTAAAACTCTTATAAGAAATATGAAAATCAGTGAGATATTCAGTCTATAAATTCTCACTTAAATGAGGTTTAAGTATGATCATATATAACTTTTATCTTGTTTTGATTTTAATCACAAATCAAAATCATAAACTATAAAAATTCATTTTGATGTTATATATCTTCAAATTGAACTACAAATTCACAAATTAAATAAATCAACTTTTTAAAGTTGGTCAAGTTATATACAATATGTGCCTTTTAATTTTGATAAGATCTATAATGACGTTTATCTCATAAATTTATTTTAATAACTGTGATGGAATCATATCAATACAAAATTAATCATTAATAATTATGCTAAATAGGCACAAACCATAAGCAATATTAAACTTAAAAAAAATCAATTTTAAATTTTTTTTGACAAAATTAGAAATATACAGCTCCAATAAATATATTTTTATCCAATGATAAACTATTAATATTCTTTCAGCATAAAGAAACCAAATTATAAAATAATTAAATTTTGAATATTTTTAATAAAATCATTATTAAAAAGCAATAAATCTAAGCCACAGTAGATTTTTTTTTTAATTTAATAATCACATAGAAAATTTTAACAATTTAATAATCAAATAGAACCTTTGAATTGACAATATAATATATGATTAAAAAAACTTTTCAATTAAAATGCTACTAAGAAAACTAAAAGATAAATAATTAATTAAGACCAAATTTAAAAATTTCAGTATTTAGTATTCATGATAAATAATTCTTACTCCTGATATCAAGAGCCATAAATTAACATTGCCTAAGTAATATACTAAATATGATCATAATAAAATCAGTCATTCAAAAACTTATAAACAATTTATTTAATTCTTCAAAAACATAGAATATCAGTTTTTTTTTAACAAATTATGATATTTAATTCTTCAAGAATTGGAGATAAGACTAGTTCTTCAGAAATTATAAATAATACTAGTTTTTCAGGAAATACTAGTTTTTTCAGAAACTAGAATTTGAAATATAGTGCTAGTTCTTCATGAACTAGAATTTAAAATATATTGTTAGTTCTTTAGGAACTATAGAGATTATTAGTTTTTCAGAAACTATAGTTATTATTAATTCTTCATGAATATAAAATAATTTTTTAATGAATTGGGATACTAGCTTTCAGGATATTTAGTTTTTCAGAAATTTAGGTCAAAATTATTCAGGAATTTAGGCCTTAGTTATTTAATTAGTTCTTTAAGAACTATAAATAATAGTAGTTTCTTCAGGAACTAGAATTTAAAATATAGTGCTAGTTCTTCGGAAACTAGAATTTAATTAATACCAAATAATATCTCCATCAAAAAAAATTACTATAATAATTAGATGTAAAAGAAATTATATAAAAACGAAAACTTCAATAATAAGTTATGTAACTAAAAAGAATTTCAATGTTAAAGAAAACTACTATAATGAAAACTTTGCACATGAATGATAAAAAGATATGTATAGAGTAAAAATGTGTACTTGAATTACAAAACTGCAATAATATTATAAACATGTTACTTTTAACCATGCTTGGAAAAGATAAAATAATGACATCAAATAATGATATTTCCAAAAATAATGATAAAAATTATTGATGATATATCATATAAACGAAATCATATAAACCACTGTTAGTTTATCATGAAAACCAATCTCAATAAGGATAAACCACTGTGACAAGAGTAATTTTCTTTTCTATTAATAAGAATCTTTTTTTTTTTAATGTTATAAACCTAATAAACAATACAATAGACAATTGATTGTTATTCGAATTAGAGTTTTATAGTTATTAACACATGCCAAAGAACATTGAATTGATGAATTTTTTTTTTCAAAATGTATTTGAAAAAGAAACGAACACATAAAAATTTGTTTACCATAAATCTTGAATTTTGTTTTTTCAAATTTTTCGCCTTAGCTGGGTTGTAGCAAACCACAAACTATCTAAAATTATGAATAGTATTATAGAATAATTCGTACTAATAATGTGTTATAAAATAAGAAACAATTATAGAGAATAAAGAAAAGAGATAATAGAAAGAGAATAAATTTCTGTATGTTATTCCATTGACTATAGCACCTATTTATAGGTGTAAAATGTTACAAAGATAGGATCAAATATAAAATCCTATTTATATAAGAAAATTATCTATAGAGATAGTGATAGACATCTACTCATATCATACTACTCAAATATTCTCATCAATATTATCACAACAAAATTAATGAAATTTTTTATTTTCGCTATTTTAGGTTGCTTTTGATTAGCAGGACAAGACAATTAAGAACTGAATAAACAAAATATCATAAGATAAAACATAATAAAATTTTATCCTATCTAAATATTTAAAATTTTCATAAAAAACTCAGTCTAATAAATATTTAAAAATGTTCAAAATCAAAATATTTTAATGTCTTAAATATTGATATATACTATTTAATGAATAAACACATTAAATTATAAAAATATCAAATATTTATTATCAAACATAATATTTTTAAATAAAATATAAATAATTATAAGAAATTAGAAATAAAATATAAAAATAAAAAATTGATTAATACTCATTAAATAAAAAATAAAAAATGAAATATACATATTTATTCTATTGTGTGGTTTAAGGTATTTTAGAAAAATGAATTTTGCTAGCCTATTAAAAAAAAAATTCGTTTTATATTTAGTAGATGAGCATTATAAAGAGTTATTTAGAAGGAAAAAAATTTATTTATTCTATATAACTATAATAAAAAAAGAGTTTCATAAAACAATATTAAAAAGGAAATAAAACTAAAAAAATAAGTTAAAAAATAAAACTTAAAAAAATAAGTTTATATTTATGCGAGGATAGTTTTGGAAATAGAGTACTAAATTTCAATTTTCAAAGAGGAATATGCTTGTCCTCCCTATATGAGGAAGACTCAAATTACTAGTGGGAAACACTAGACTAGGTATTTTAGTGCTATCCTATCCAATCCCTAGGTGCTAACCAAACTAACCTTAGTGTCTCGAACTCTCAATCTTTTTGTTTGGCAAAAAAAAAAAAAAAAACTCTCAAATCTTTTTTTACAATCAATATCTCAATTCTCAAATTACATATAAATGGATAAATTCTAACATCTTAGCAATAATTGGATCATGACTTGGCAAAAATTTAGGCCCACATACTCCATGTCAACACACCATATGGTATGTGCTATGGTTACTTGAAAAAAACTCGTTGTAAAGTATACTTGAGTTTTTTAAGCCATTTTGTTACCGTTTACTTGTTAAATAGGTAAATTAATTTTCTTTTATTATTTTCCAAAAAAAAAAATTAAATGAGCCAAATTCCCAATGCCTATTTCACCAAAGCTTTATTGTTTCTCATCTGCACTATTTTCTCCACCAACAAAAGTAAAACCTAACAAATCTCTTTTTCCTTCGTTGCTTTCTCAAGCTTTGATTTTGGTAGAAATCCAAAATACAGGTTTTTAACTCCATATCTCTTTTGCTCTTTCTCAAATCTGTAATCTCTTTGAAATCCAATTAATTTCTATCTCTTGTTATCTTCCCTACTTTTGCACTTTTAATATCACAAATTGATATTAAATTTTTTTTACTATTTTTATTTGAATCCCTAATCTTATTTTTCGTATAATTGATAGAATCACAACTTGTAAGAGTAAGGTTCATACTCAAATATATCAAGTCAGCAGTTCACAGTTTGTAAATTAATATTTTTCATTGATTTCACTTTAGATTATGATTTTAATCCTCTTCCACTCTTACATGTAAGGATTTTGAGTGAAAGAGCTAAGGGAAGAGTTTATGAACCTAAGGAGGAAATCATCTACTGGATTTCAAGTAAAGGAAATATCACTTTTAATTTTCCTTTATTTTTTGAATTTGTGTGACAGTTTGTGTGTGCGCTTCCCTTACTCTATTTTTGGGGATTTTTATCCTGATTGTATCATGAGATTGTTAATTAATATTCATATTTGGTGATAAATGAATAAATTTGTCATGTAGTTAGTTTGAATCTTTGAGCTTAAAACAATAATTTCGTAAAAGTTCAAGTCTTTGTATTTTTGTTTTTATCTATCTATGATCATTTTCTGACCATAAATATCATTTTGTGGCTTAAATTTTTTATTACATCACTTTGTAATGAATTTAGTTGCTTTAAAAATGGATGAAAATAGATTGAATGAAGAGTAATAGAAAAATAATAAAAATATGAATCAATGGAGAAAAAAATTAATATGTCAAAACTTTTGTTACCTTTGAGTTTTGATGCTTGTTGTTTGTTGTTTTTTATGGTATAATTGTTGATATGAGAATTCTTTGCTATTTGAGGGTGTTGATTTTAATTTAATTGTGGCTTGAAATTTTGCTCTTTGAAATTAAAGGAAATTATGGAAATTTGTTGCTTTTTGCACTTATAGACACTTTTGTGATAAAAAAATATTAGTTTACAGTAAGTGAAATATCAAATTTTTAAATGCCAACATTTTCAAAGTACTATGATTTTTGGCTCTTTGGTTGCTATAAATTTTGCTATTAATTTGAATTTTTTACCCTTTCTATGGTTGAAAAGGTTAAGAATTGAAATTTTAGTAGCATGGAGTTGTATTAAGGTAATTTTACTAGATAGAGGATAATTTGTTTGGAGCAGTTTTACCTATCTTGATCATGGTTTTAAATATGATAGTGGTTAGCCATTGATGGGAACTTGAATGAGCTTTTTAGATTTATTTTCTTGTTAGTTGTTTAAATGTTAGGGTGCCTTAGAAGTTCTTTTCATTATTCTATTTTTCTTTTCTTTATTGCTTGCATTAATTTTAAATTTTAAAAGAATGCCGAAAGTTTTATAATTGCTTGTACTTGATGAATCCCATCCTTCTATATTTGAATTTTTAGTATCAGGATTGAAGTATAATTGTGCTTTTTGCCTTAATTTGTGTTGTACACGTTATTTTTAGAGATAAATTACTACACTATTCACGTTTTCTTTCATTGTTGTTATAAATGATGATGCTAACATGATCTTAGAGGCATTAGCTAAGCTCATCATAGCCAAAAAAAAAATAATAATAAAGGTAAATATTGTTTGACTTAATTGTAGTAATTTTTCAATGTAAACCGTTGTTTATCTATAATATAACTTGTCAACTGTAGTTGGTTTGTAATTTAGGTGAATGGTGTACATCTATGCAACAATTTGATGTGTCATTTCTATCAAATCATCTCCATTATGTTCTGCAAGTAGTTGTAAATGCCCTAGACAATCCTTTTGGTTCCTTGTCTAGGACATTTAAGGTTATACAAGTAGAATGATTGCTTAATTGCTAATTAACAGTGCTCCTAAAAGATTGGGTCATTTTTTTGATACATTGAAATATATTCTAACAATTCTTCATATTTAGGTTGTGCCATCCATTCAGTGTTCTTTCAAAAAGGTTCATTAGTGTGTCATGGTTAATATGTGAAAATGCTAAATCAGATCCATCTATATGGAAATTATAGTGTTGATTATAAGAAAAGATACCAACATTTTTTTTTTAGTTTTTCTATTATATATTTAGTTTAAAAATGGAGTCTCACTTTATGCAACTATCGCTTTGAAACTAAAATGGGAGGTCATTAATTTTTATTTTAAATTTAGCGTTGGGTAGCTCTTTAGAGTCAATTTTAATGAAGATTCAATCAAGGGTTTGTACACTTAGTGTTTATTAATTACTTAATTAAGTTCAATGTTGGGGGATTGAGACTAGAGAGAAATTTAGAATTGAGAAGTGCAAATCACTTGTTTTTGATGAAATTTATTTGTTGCTAATGTGTTTCTCTTTTTATTCTCTAACCAAATAAGAGTTGGAATTGGTTGAAATTAATAGGTAAAGAGAATTATAGTAACGCAATTTCATCAAACAGGTTTTAAGCATTCAATTGGCTTTATAAAATTATAGGGAGGAGAAGACACATGTAGAGAGATACAGAGTGCTTTGCTTCTTCTATCAATGTGTTTTACCAAAGCAAAAGGTATGACTTTGATCAATTATTGCTAATACTTTAACTTTAGTTTATTATTTGCTTTTAAAGTTTGCTCTTAATTTGACAATAAGTGCCTTTAGTTTATAGTTAAATTCATAGTTTCAATGATGGATTTTAGTTTTGAAATTTGAAATGCAATTTTTCCTCACTTTATGCCCCTTAATTCTGACACATTCCATTGATCTATTGAACTAGCATGTATTATTGAGATGTGAATTTTCGCAGATATAAGAAATTAGCTATTGCTTATTGATCTTTTAACTGTAATGCCTTTAAGCTAGCAGAAAGTTGGTCGTTTCACCATTGAAATTGAAATTATTGCATTTAAGGACAAGCAAACCTCTAAGTTTGGTAAAGTTTGATATGCTAAATATTTACCTAAATAGTTCTACGATTTTACCCTTAACTTAAGAGTACTTTACTTGATTCTTGAATAAAACCCCTCAAAATTCTATTTATTTACTTACTTGATGTTTTAATGTGTTTTTATAGAAGATGCATATTTTGGAGCATAAATAAAGCAAAAATTGACAATCTCAGAGTATAGAAGGTTGCATAGTCCCAGAACGCACAAGGTTGTGCATTTCAATTTACTTCTGCCAAAAAAATTAAGAAAAACTCACAAACGGCAGAAACTTGTGTAGTCCAAAAGTGCACAAACTTGTGCATCCACGACAACTGTATTAACTGTTTAATTTTGAGAAGTGACATAAAGAGAAAAGGAAGGCTTAAAAATAAGGGGATTTGGGAGCTAATAAAGGAGGACTTTTTGCAGCAAAAAAGGGGGTAGGTTTTGAAGGAGAAAAACAAGAAGAAAAATATTATATTAGAGTATTACTTTTAATTTTCAGATTTAGAACCTTAATCATAATTATATTATTAAGAAATTTTTGAATTTTTGGTGAAATCAAGAAGAGCATCATCAGTCTTGGATTACCATATTGGATTTTTCTAGAGTTCCTTTCTAAACATTTCTCTTTTATTTTGTCTTAAATATTGTTATTTAATTTAACATTTAATTTAAGTAATTTGGCTATTTGTTTTATTGATTTAAATATGAATAGCTCGATTTTTATGGTGGTGAACTTATGGTTTTGTAATCAATAAAAACTTATATAATCTCATGTTAAGTCATCAGAAATGGGATAATGAAGTTTGAGATTATAAGTTAATTCTGTGATATTTGGCAGTATTTTTTAAGTGAAAAAATGAAGAAAAATTTTTGTATGGTCTGCATTAAGTCTAGGGGAATAAGCATTATGTGTTCAATTGTATTAAATCTAGTTGTGCAAATAATATCTTTATGTGATCAATGGATGGTTAAATTCAAATACTTAGTATTCTACCTACGAATTTTCTACATTCAAAATTTGATTTCAATCTCTTGAAACTTTTCTAATATATCCAGTCAATGGAACATTGTTGATAAGTTAGTCATTTCACTATTGAAATTGAAATTATTGCATTTGAGGACAAGCAAACCTATAAGTTTAGGGAAGTTTGATGTGCTAAGTATTTAACTAAATAATTCTATGATTTTACCCCTACCTTAAGAGTATTTTACTTGATTCTTGAATAAAATCCTCAAAATTCCATTTATTTATTTACCTGAAGATTTTAATGTGTTTTTATGAAAGTTGCATATTTTGGATCATAAGTAAAGCAAAAATTGTCAATTTCAGAGAGAGCAAGGCTGCATAGTCCCAAAACGCACAAGGTTGTGCATTTTAATTTGCTTCTGCCAAAAAAAAAAAGAGGAAAAAATCACAAATTGCACAAACTTGTGCAGTTCAAAAGTGCACAAGCTTGTGCATTTTCGACGGCTGTACTTGTAAACCCTTAATTTTACACCTTATTATTCGGCTGCAGTTTGACACTTGCTAAGATTAGTGCGTTACATATAGCCAGCACGGCGGTCCCGCTAGCTGATTAGTTAGCAGGGGTCAAGAGGATAGTGCCCCCGGAGCTAAAAATGGCCTCTCAATCACATTAGTATGAAGATGCTTAATTTTGAAATACTGGCACTTTTCCTTCCTTGACCAGAACTTTTATATCAGACGGCATTTTTTTCAAAATTGACTAGAATCTCTCTCAGACTGAATGCTAAAATGTTCTAAAATTAATTTCCAACCTATCGAAACTAATCGATTAAATTTCTGAACTCTGTAACTCTCAAAATCTAATCTGGAAGTCCCAAAACCTAACCGAATAGAAAAGTGCATTTGGGCTGGCATGCCCATCGAGGCCTTAAGCGGTAGGTGGAGGCAGTGTAGTAGGTGCCCTCGGTGGTGCGGGTCCCATTGCCCCTCCTGTAGTCCCCAGAATATCTCTCAACATGATTTTTAGCCCTTTCTAGCCCTACCCCTTATGGTTTTTTCACATTTCACTACCTAAACTACCCTCATCCACTTTTTCTATAAATACCCCCTTCATCCTTCATTCCAACACACCTTTTGAATTAGTATTAATAGTTATCTACTAATTTCTCTCTTCTTCTCCCTCTAACCACTCTCTAATTAATTAATTAATCTTTTAATTAATTAACTATCTCACCCTAACCAAGTTAATTAATCTTTTTAATTAACTACAACTCCTTTTTTAAATTAAAATTAATCACTCAATTAATTAATTAATTAATCTTTTTAATTAATTAATTAATCACATTTTTCCAAAATCAAATTAATCCTTTTTCTCAATCCACCTTTCATCCAAATTAATTAATTAGTCTTTTTAATTAATTAATCCATCTATCATTTTCATCATATTAATTAGTTAATTAATCATTTTAATTAATTAATTAATCTTCCAATCAATCCAATCACCCGGTCTCGATAAAACGGAATTTCGGTTCGGTAAAACCTTCTGCCCTCCAAAAACAAGGGTATCAGCATTTTTCTTTCAAAACCAAATCAAATCAATTAATCTGATCAACTCCTAAACCCTTCTACTTAATCATGGAACGAACTACGCGGGTTTTGATCCCCATTTAATGGGGTATATAGGCATATTTGGAATCTAAATCCAAACCTCAAATCCAAATCTCAATCAATCTTCTTTCCCCTTTCTAATCAATGTAATTTGTAAATATTTACTTTAATTGTTTTACTAATCTCCCATACACCGTATTTTCTTTAATATCATCTTATAAAAGTTATTTATGAAATCAATTTTTCTAAAGTCAAAATTAAACTTAAGAGTCAAATTTAAATTATTTAAAATAAAAAACCTAGTCCCCGAACTCAACATGGTTCGAACCTAGTGATTTTATCCTTAGGTAATTAATTGAAAATTAATGAATTGAAGTCATAATTGGATTTTTTCTTAATTTTTTCATTCAAAAATAAATTAGGGTGGCGACTTCCAAAATCATTTTCAAAATCAACCAAATCTGAATCCAAGGGTTCCATCATGAGTCTAAACTCAAATGAGCATTCCTATTCCCTCTAGTGGATCATACCGGTGCTCGGGCGAGGTCTCATAGTACTTCCTATTTAATTTTGAAAAGTGACATAAAGAGAAAATGAAGGCTTAAAAGTGTAGGAATTTGGGAGAGCTGATAAAAAGGATGACTTTTTGTAGTAGAAAATGCGCATATTTTGAAAAAGAAAAACACTAGATTAGGGTATTGCTTTTAATTTTCAGATTTAAAACCTTAAGTCATAATTATATTATTAGAAGATTTTTTAATTTTTGGAAAAATCAAGAGAGCACCATCAGCCTTGGATTCCTATATTGTGGATTTTTTTAATGCTCCCTTCTAAACCTTTCTCTTTTATTTTGTATTGAATGATGTTATTTAATTTAATTAATTGGATAATTTGTTTCATTGATTTAAATATGAGTAGTTGAATTTTTATAGTGGTAAATTTGTAAGTCGTGGTTCTGTACTCAATAAAAACTTACATAATCTCATGTTAATCACAATTTTTGGCATACTTAAACAAAATTTTGGAACCATCAAAGATATATATATAAAAAAGAGAGAAAAAGAGAGAAAAAGTCTTAAATTTAGTTTTTAGCTTAGCCTTAAATTTTCAACTCAATTCAATTTTTGTCAAATAAATAAAATGTCCTTTCATATTTAATAAATGATATAATTGTATGTATGAATTCTTAATTTTGTCAAAATTTGTAATTTATTTATTTGAACAATTTTGATCATATTAGTATTTTTAGGTAATAAATGCTTTGTAGTGTTCAATTATAAAATTTTCAAAAATACACAAATTTGTGAGATCCAAAATGCACAACCCTATACGCTTTGAAAAAAAGATTTTAAACATTATAAAAAAAGAAAAAAATGGAATTGATAATAAAGCACAACTCATTTACAATGCTAGGATGCTTATTAGAGTGAACATTGTTCATAAATAGTGTAAGGTATAATGAAGTATATTATAAAATTATATATATTAGTACTTGAATGCTTGTAACTTTGTACTTTTGATTTGATTATACATATTTATTTTCATTTAGGGATAATTAAGGATATAATTGTGCATACAAATTCTTAAATTTGTAAAAAATTAATACTTTTTTATTTTTTTTATTTGATAAAATTTTGATCAGATTTGCATTTTTGTATAATAAGTGCATTGTAGTGATCAATATAAATTTTCCGGAATGTGCAAATTTGCATGGTCCAAAATGCACAACTTTGTGCGCTTTGAAAATGTTTTTGCCAATTTTTGGCTAGATTTTGAAAAAATCCACAATCTTATGCAATGCGAATGCACAACCCCTTGCACATTAAAAATGCTTTTGCCATTTTGACGAAATTTTAAAAAAAGCCACAATCTTGTGCACTTCATGTTAAAATGTTTCTACCATTTTTTGGCAAAATTTCAAAAGAAAGCACAAAATTATGCACTTGCATGTTAATTAGCTAAATTTGAGTTGTAATATGTCCCTTTTTTATAAAATTATTAACATATTTGCAAAATATTTCTATTTTTAGCTATTATTTTGTAATCTTAAAAATTACAAAATATGGTGATTATTTACAAAATTATTAGTATATTTACAAATTATATCTTACTGTAACAACCTGATTGTTCATTCATTTTATAAATTCCTATTTTTGTATGCAAGTATATTATTTAATTATTTTCTTACTAAAAGCATAATGATAACTATATTTTTATTTAATTTTATACATTTTATGATTTGAATATTACTTATTAAGAATTTTTAGAAATTAATATTATGCTCGATAAATCTAAAATATATTGTTAATTATAAAATCTTTTTTGGATAATTATGATATATGAATTTAAAGAAAATATTTTAATTACTAAATTATTTGTGAAGTTAATTTATTAA
This sequence comes from Reutealis trisperma, assembly GCA_947687605.1. NCBI lineage: Eukaryota > Viridiplantae > Streptophyta > Magnoliopsida > Malpighiales > Euphorbiaceae > Reutealis > Reutealis trisperma. The sequence goes on from CANTUT010000313.1 coordinate 79,054, forward strand.
ATTCTTTTAATATGAAATTTATTATCATTTTAATTGTTTAACAAAAATTAAAGAAATTCTATTTAAGAAAATTTATTTTGGAGCTTTGGGATTTTGTTTATAATTATTAAGTAATTAATTATTATAATTATTGTTGGTATTAAGATTATTATTATTATGATAAACATAAGTTTTGTTATATATATATATATATATATATATATATATATATATATATATATATATATATATATATATATATATATATATATATATATATATATATATATATATATATATATATATATATATATATATATATATATATATATATAAAGAGAAAGAAGTGGGGAGTGGGCAGCAACTAATTGGTCCACTGCTGGTTGGAGGAAGAAACAGAAACGAGAGACAAAAGGAGAGTGAGGAAGAGAGAGAGACTGAGAGAGGGAGAGAGGCGTCTGTCCAACTTTCGGCACAACAACCGACCCTCCAGTGAGCATTCGGATACCAAAAACGGCGGAATCGACGACCGATAGAGGCAAAAATATGAAGGAAAACTTCACTAGCATTAAAGCTTCTAGAGTTGATTCCATTTAATTCTGGTAGTGTTTTATGGCAATCTTGGTGGTGTTGTAATCCTCTCGCCTCAAGCTTGAATTTAATACCACTCATGCCTCTGATTGGCCACTAGAGAAGGAGATCGAAAAATGTTCCATTGAAGCTTCTATGGCATTTTTTGGCAAAGGGATGGTGAGTGGCGGTGAGTGCAAAGCAGATTCAGACTACTGGCTTCGAGGCACACCTGGGGAGGTCATTTTCGCCCTTATCTAACCACTGACAGCGACAGCGCGTGGCGGTGGCCCGTGGAGCAGATCCAGCAGTTCTGTTTCAACATTTCGGTGTGATTCTTGATGTTTGTTAGATCGAATTTTATGAGGATAAATTCATAACTCTTGAATTTCGATTATTTTGAGTTATAGTTGATTTAAATATATTTATTAGATTTTATTAATAATTGTTAATTTGATGATTTGGATTAATTGCAAAGATGATTGTTGTAATACCCAAGGTCTTCATAGCTCATCGGAGTTATAATAATACCACAAAATATAAATTTTATGAGTATAGTATCAATGACATAGTGATAGAATGACAGAGACTCTTGTTGGTGTTAAGTGCTTGAGTGTGTATTTTTATGAGATAGGAATATTTATTGTATGTATGATTGAATTAATTTTAGGCAAAATGGCTTAGTTTAAGCTTATTATGATATGGGAAGGTAAGATTTAAAATGCTAAGTGAAAAGGAAAGGAAAAAGTTACAAAAAATTTTAAGTTCGGGAAAACGTTTTCGGGTGGGCTTGTTAATGGGCTTTTGGACTCAAAGCCCAAGCCCATGGAGTGGCCGGCCCTAAGGCCTCAAATTTTGGTGGAGCTTGACTAAAGAATGATTAGAACAAGTTAATTAGGGGTTAGGATGAGAAAGAAATTTGGTTAGTCATATTTGTTGATTTATGCCAACTTTACACCTAAGCCTCCTACTTTTCCATCACCATGATTATGTTCACTTTGGTGATGATGGTATTCATTATTTTGATGCTTAGTCACCATACACCTAAGGGCCATCTCAACCATCCATCTTGATCAATCTTAGCCCTCCATTTCAAGCAAAAATGTGACCATTGATCTTGTGTGATTAAATCACCACCATTGATTTTATTTGTATATAAAATGAAATTGTGTTAAACCATTTCATTTGTAACCTACACCAAAAATTTCACCCCCATCAAAGACCAAAAACCTCCCAACTCATTCTTCAACTTAGAGCTAAATTTGAAGCATTTCAAGGTGAGATTTATTGCTTAAGTAATTCCTTTCTTTCTTTAGCTTAAGTGTGATAAATTGTTAGCAATTATCCCTTTTCTTTTAATCTCTATGATTGGATTTTGGTGGAATGATTTGAAGGAGAGTTAGTTTGGCATGTTAAGTGATGAAATATGAGAATTGGGGTTAAGGATTTGGGGTTTAATAGGTGAATAATAACAAGGGAAGCATGAAAGATCAATAAGGAAGAATGTTACATAAGGTTCGGCCAAACTAGGATTTTTAGGGGAAGTGTCCAAAATTTTTTTTAACAATATCTAAGGTTATTTGGGATGTTGAAATTGGTTTAAAAATGTAAAATTTGAATTTAGAGATTTTATTCAAAAATTAAAATTCTTGAAGGCATAATGCATGATATAAGGAAAGTATGTAATATGAAGTGTAGTTTGATGTTTGATTGTTGTGGTAGGCTTTGCATGGCATTAATTTCATCTTGACAAGATCAATTTGAGATTTGATTGAGAAATTTTGGGTTTTCCCCAAATCATCCCAATTTGGTAAAGTTAGGATTTATGGGAATTGAAAGAGATTAGTTTCAATTGGTAAATGAATGTTGATTGTTTGAGTATTAGTTTGATAAACATAAAATTTAATTAAGAATTAGGAAGGAAAAAGGGACCTAATTGTTTTAATGAAAGGATTTGGACAACATGGGATTTTGGAATAGAGTGAGTAAATAATTAATGTGTTTATGTATGTATTGTTTAATGTATTGGAATATGTTTTGGTGATTAGTAGTAGGAAGTTAATGTTAAGTTGAGTTAGAATGAGATTAGCAAGTTAAAGGAGTAGGAATTAATGTATGATTATTTGGGTATATTTGTAGAATCGAAAGGCAAAGGCATTGCTCAGGATACCGAGGAGTCTCGTTATAATCTGCACTAGAACTATCGGTATAGGAGCTAAGGAGCAAAAGGTGAGTACTTAATAATATAATATGCCTTGTTTCATATACTTGAACCTTTATTGTTCCAACCTTAATGGTTGAATTGTTTCTATGCCTTGAAAAGTTGAATGGCTCATTGATATTCCAAAATCTTGATTTCTTGATAAGCTTATCTGCTTATTGAATATTGAACCGTTGATATAATACTTCCTTGATTATTGAGCCAAAGCGAACCAAACATTTCTTTATGGCACTTGGCCAAATGAGTCTATATTGTTTGATCTTATAATATGATTAATAATGAGAACCCAATTGATATTATATATTATCCATTGTAATATTACATTTCTTGTGCTTTAAGTATAAGCCTAAATGTTGGATCACTTTCCTAATTGAAATGCATTGCAATTCTTTGGCATGCATGATCTATTTTACCAATTATTGAATTAAATATCCCTTATGGCACTTGGCCAAATGAGCCTTATTGCTTCATTTCCTAATATGATCAATGATGGGAATTTTGATTATTTATTGATATATTATCCATTGAATTATTTCATGGATGAAAAGGAAAAATGTTTTAATGATACTGTGGTAAGCAGAATACCCCTCTGATATGGGGCAATACATCAGACATTGTGCACAATGGTAATGAACCTGCGGATAGGGTAAAGAGTATCCGAACCCTAGCTGGGAAGGGTTTATGGCCCCCAGTACGTGCGACCCGATCAGTTGTATGTGTGACTGATATGGGAGTGAGCAAGGCGTAAGCCGCCACTCAAGTGATAATGATAATGTGGGAAACACACCGTTTCCATAAAGGAAATATTCTGCTAAAAATGCAATAATTACTGTATATGGAAAACTATTCCATAAGAATGATTTTTGATTCGTTTCACTTCATTACTATAAGAAATTATCACTAAACCACCTATCACTTGCTTATTTTATACAGTTTTATTATGTACTCACTGAGCTTTGTCTCATATTTTAGTGGTTTAAACTTTTCAGGTATAGTCAATGAGTTAGCAAAGTAAAAGTCCCAAGCCCATCCTTCGCTTGGGAACTGTTTTGTTAAGTTTCGGTATTGTAAGTAGAGCTCCATGGTTATTGAAAGTTATAAGGTCTATATGTAACATGAATGGTTATTAATGGGTTAGCATTAATATGTTAAAGGATGTTTGTATAATATGATTTGTATCATAACCGTTATTGTAATTTTATATGAACTATTGAACGTTGAGTTAATGACATGAAATGAAACTTTAAAGGTTTTACAAGTTATATGTGTAAATGATATTATAAGTGGAAATGATAGCAAGTAATGGGTATTAAGGAAATGTGATTAGGCTACGGTCTTGGGACATGGTTCAATGTAATGAATGTCAATTGATTATGAGTGGAATGGGTTCTACGGGTTTTGGTGCCCTTATGGCTACCCATGCCCTAGGACCGTCACGGCTCAAAAAGGTGGGTCGTGACAATTGTGATTTAGGGAGGACCTAGGAGGGGTCATGATTGTTGCAATTGAGTGTGCACACATACATATATATCTATATATATGTATGTATGTGCGTATATATGTACATATATATAGATATATATGTGTGTTTTTGTGTGTGTGTGTGTGTGTATATATATATATATATATATAAAACTTCCAATAAAATACAAATTTTAAGAGTAACATTACAGAGTTCTAAAGTACCAATACAATTATACAAATATTATTTATATAATTCAACACTTATTAATACAGAATACTGCCAAAAGGCAAAAAAGCAGTTTAACTCAATTTACAATTTTCTTCACAAGCTTATTCCACCACCTGAAAAATAATTTGAATAGGAATGAACGTTCGACTCAATGAGCTATATAGATCTTAGTATAATATACCACTCAATGATCATAATACTAATACACTGTGCCAAACAGACAAACAAGTCATAAAATCATACAAGAATGGAACATAGTCCACAGTACCACACTAATCCTCGATGTAGGGAGCTGATCCCCTATTCTGGCTCTCTTAGTCTAATATATTCTCCTAATCCATTATAAGAGTCACAGCTGTCCCAGCAGCGCTAACCTGATTAGCAGCAGCGTATAAGTAATGAGCAAACCAGCAACTATCATACACCAGTCATAACTTATCTATCATCATAATATCATCATACACTGATCTACTTTCCTTAGTGGCACTGTATCATCCCACTTGCATCTAACATATACAACCAATATGCAATATCAACATAAATGAACATTCACGTATATATGCCAAGATACTATACACACACACACACACAATCAATGCATGTATGCAAATGTAAATAAAGAATGGAATATTATAATAAGCTATATAACTCATATATTTGACGAATCCAAATAGCTTTCCTCGTGGAGCGGACAACTGATAATAAGAAGGGTGTCTAAAACATCAGCTCTAAATAATAAACAGATTATCAAAAAACAAACGACTCACTACAAAGCCACACTTAAACTATTACTAAGACTCTGCTGAAATTTCTATAGAGCTTCCCCTATAACTAAGACGTTACCCAATAGCAACAGAGAAAACAAACACTTCTATATGTGTGTGTGTGTGTGTGTGTGTGTGTGTGTGTATGTGTGTGTGTGTGTATGTACATATATATATCTGTGTGTATATGTACATATACACACACATATATATATGTACACACACACACACATATATCTATATATATGTATGTATGTGTGTATATATATATACATATATGTGTGTGTGTGTGTGTGTGTATATATATATACACACATAGATACATACATATATGTGTGTATGTACATATACACAAATATATATATATATATGTGTGTGTGTGTGTGTGAGTCTATATATATATATATATATATATATATATATATATATATATATATATATATATATATATATATATATATATATATATATATATACACATATACACACATACATATATATAGATATATATATGTGTGGGCGTGCACACACACACACACACACACACACACACATATATATATATATGTTCTGAGATGAGAAATTGTTTTGTTAAGCAGAAACCAATTATATGGTATTTGTTATGTTGAGATGAATGAGATGGATGCCTAGTGTGGCTTTGATTTGAATTGATATTTAATTGGATCTGCTTAACATGTGAGCCCATAGTTCTATCATGTGGTAGTTTTATCGTTAGTATAATGTCTGGCTTACTATGGGCACTAGTAGCTATATGCATTACTTGTGTCCTTGTGCTGGTCATGTGCCATCGGGTTCGAGTTGTGACACTTAAGCAATTATAAAATATAGCTAATTTTTACAAAATTCTTAAAAAATTTACAAAATATCACTGATTTTGATAATTATTTTGTAATTTTAAGATTTACAAAATATGACAATTTTTTACAAAATTTTCAATATATTTACAAAATATTTTAGCCATTATTTTATAATCTCAAATAATTACAAAATATTGCTTTTTCTTACAAAATTCTTAAGAAATTTACAAAATATTCATGATTTTGGCTATTATTTTATAATCTAAAGGGATTACAAAATAGGAGCATTTTTTACAAAATTCTCATATTTTTTCAAAATATTGCTGATTTTGGTAATTTTTTTTTGTAACCTTAAGATTTATAAAATATATCACTTTTTTTTTTTTACAAAATTATCAATATATTTATAAAATTTTTCTATTTTTAGCTATTATTTTGTAATTTTAAAAAATTATAAAATATGACTATCGTTTACAAAATTATCAATATATTTACAAAATATTTCTAATTTTAGCTATTATTTTGTAATTTTAAAGAATTACAAAATATAATTATTTTTTATAAAATTATCAAGAAATTTACAAAATATCATTGATTTTGACAATTATTTTATAACTTTAAGATTTACAAAATATGACACTTTTTTATAAAATTATCACAATATTTTAGCCATTATTTTGTAATATCAAAGAATTACAAAATATTGCTCTTTTTTACAAAATTCTTGAGAAATTTATAAAATATTCATAATTTTGGCCATATTTTGTAACCTTAAGGAAGGGTAAAATGAGGTAGAGATCACTAAATTTTTGTCTGTTTTCTGTTTTGGTCACTAAACTTTAATTTTTTATAATTTAATCACTAAATTTTATTTTTTTTTTCACCGGTGGGTCACTAAGACAATTCCGATGAACAACTCACTAAAAAACTGATGTGGTGTTCCAAGTAGGATGACGCGTCATCAAGATTGATGACATAAGCATCCCACATCACACAAATAAATATATTTTAATTTTAATTTTTAATTTAAAAATATGATTTTTTAAATTTTAAATTTTAAAAATCTCTCAATATGATGTGGCATACTTATGTCATCAATTTTGATAAAGTATCATCCTACCTGGAATGTCATATCAACTTTCTGATGAGTTATTTTATCGGAATTATTTTAGTGACCCACCAGTGAAAAAAATTAAAGTTTAGTAATTAAATTGTAAAAAATTAAAGTTTAATCACCAAAACAGAAAATAGGTAAAAGTTTAATGACTTTCAGTGCATTTTACCCCCTTAAGGAATTACAAAATAGGAGCATTTTTATAAGATTCTCATGATTTTTATAAAATATCGCTAATTTTGATAATTTTGTAACATTAAGATTTACAAAATATATCACTTTTTTACAAATTTATCAAAATATTTACAAAATTTTCCTTTTTTTAACCATTATTTTATAATTTTAAAGAATTATAAAATATGGCTATCGTTTACAAAATTATCAATATATTTACAAAATATTTCTAATTTTAGCCATTATTTTATAATTCTTTTATTTTGTAATCTTAAAGAATTATAAAATATAACTTTTTTTTATAAAATTCTCAAAAAATTTACAAAGTATTATTGATTTTGACAATTATTTTGTAATTTTAAAATTTACAAAACATGGCACTTTTTACAAAATTTTTAATGTATTTACTAAATTTTTTAGCAATTATTTTGTAATATCAAGGAATTATAAAATATTACTTTTTTTTACAAAAATCTTGAGAAATTTACAAAATATTTATAATTTTGACCATTATTTTGTAACTTTAAGGAATTACAAAATAGAAACATTTTTTACAAATTCTCATGATTTTTATAAAATATCGTTAATTTTGTCAATTCTTTTGTAACCTTAAAATTTACGAAATATGTCACTTTTTTACAAAATTATTAAAATATTTACAAAATTTTTCTATTTTTTGCCATTATTTTGTAATTTTAAAGAATTATAAAATATGATCGTCTTTTACAAAATTATCAATATATTTATAAAATATTTCTAATTTTAGCTATTATGTTGTGATATTGAAGAATTACAAAATATAGCTATTTTTTATAAAATTCTCAATAAATATACAAAATTTCACTGATTTTTATAGTATTTTGTAACCTTGAGAAATTACAAAATATAACAATTGTTTACAAAATTCTTATGATATTTACAAAAAATTATTGATTTTGACAATTATTTTGTAACTTTAATATTTATAAAATATAAAACTTTTTTACAAAATTATCAATATATTTACAAAATATTTCAGATTTTTTCCATTATTTTGTAATCCCAATAAATTATAAAATATAGCTATTTTTTATAAAGTTCTCAAGAAATTTATAAAATATCATTGATTTTGATCATTATTTTGTAACATTTTATATTTAAAAAATACATCACTTTTTTATAAAATTATTTGTAAATTTATGAATATCAGATAACCTAAAAAATTTATAAAAATATGACTTTTTTACAATATTCTCCACAAATTTATAAAATATTAGTGATTTTAGCCATTATTTTGTAACTTTCAGAATTTACAAAATATAATTTGTTTTTATAAAAATCTCTACAAATCTACAAATTATATGTTATTTTAGTCATTATTTTTTAACCTTAAAGACTTATAAAATATAATCTTTTTACAAAACCCTTTAACAACCTATCATATATTTACTGGTAAAAATTTTGTTATTTTAATTTCTTTATTTTAAAAAATAATTTAATACTTCTTATAAAAAATAACTTTTTCTTATGAAATCATACAATTGTCATAAATTTTTAAAATATTTCAACAATAATTGGATTAGAAAATCTTATGGCAAATAAAAATTTAATATTTGTTATTTATTTTTAATATTAATATTTATGATATTAAAAATTCAATATTTAAAAAAATAAATTTAAAAAATCAACATTTTGCTAATAATAAACCATTAGAAAAAAAAAAAAAAAAAAAAAAAAACCCTCAACTTTTGCTTGCACAGTTGCACCAGGCGGGAAGCTTTTTCCCAAAATGAATTCAAAAAGAAAGATAAAAAAAGAAGAAAGAGAAACCGGTAAACAAGCTGCCATTTTACAATAAATGAATTTTTTTTTTACAAAATTTTTCTTCAATTTAGAAAATTATGATTCTATAGATTATTTTGTAAATTGAAACTGCTTATAAAAATTAGTATTGTTATAAAAAGTTACAAAAATATAAGCAACTTTTTGTATTATTGTGTAAGTTATACACTTTTACAAAAAAAAAAGGTGTTATTAGCAAAATCATTTTAAAACTTACTCTTTTTATATCATTGTGTAAATGACATTTTTCTACACAAAAATATTATTTTTATAAAATTTAAAAATTAAAAAAAGATATTTCATATTTTTATTCTTTAACTAAATACTTCTTATAAAAAATAACTTTTTCTTTATGAAATTATATAATTATCATAAAATTTTAAAATATTTTAATAATAGTGGGATTGGAAAATCTTATAGCAAATAAAAATTTAATATTTTTATTTATTTTTAATATTCATATTTATGATATTAAATAATTTAGTAATTAAAAAAATAAACTTAAGAAAATTAGCCTCTTTGCTAATAATAACCATTAGGAAAAAAAAAAAAATCTTAACTTGCTTTTGCTTGTACAAGGCGGGAAGGTTTTTTCCAAAACCAATTCAAAAAAAAAAAAAAAAAAAAAGATTAAAGAAAGAAAATGGGAACTAGGAAACAAAACAACCCATTTTAATAATATTTTTTACTATACACGTATTAACCACTTAAGAGGCTTGAAAACTCAAGTTAATAATATGTTATTTTGTAACATTAAGAATTTATAAAATATGGATTTTTTTTATAAAAAAATATTTTTTTTTGTAAAATCTTGAAAAATTTTAAAAAGATATTTCATTTTTTTATTTTGCAATGAATACTTTTTACAAAAAATAACTTATTTTCATAAAATCCTTTAACAACTTATATAGTTAATGGTTGAAATTTTTAATTTAATTTCTTTAACTTAAATTAAAAACCTTTTTTATTTAAATTTTCAAATATTTTAAGCCAAGTTAATTAATTTCTTTAATTTAAATTAAATTTTTTTTAATTACTAAATACTGAAATTGCTATATATATAATTTATTTTGATCAATAAATAACATATATTCATTGAAAGTCTATCCTTTCACCAAAAATAAAAAATTAAGAATGAGAAGCTAATTTTTCATAAAATCCCAATTTACAATTCATAATTAAAATTTGATTTGCTAAAAATTAATTCAAAATTTTTTATAATAGGAAGGAAAATATTTTTTGTGTAAACTATTAATAGTGTTTTTTAGTTTTTATTAAATAAAAAATTATAAAATAAAATAAATTAATAATTAGTAGAATATTTGGCCTTGAAAAAAAAAAATAAATGAAACCTACAAGCGAGAACCACATCTTCAAGCTGCATGAATAATTTTTTCATGTTTTTCTTATTGTCAATGGGTTACCGGTTAGTATTTTTAATGGGTTTTTTTAGAAGACAAGTGTCAACATATTATACATTAAAAAAATCAAGTAACCATGTGTACGTTAAATTTACATGTTATTTTGCAAGTTGAAGGTATTTACAATAAATAATTTTTTTTTATAAAATTCTTTATAAATTTACAAGATTATGATTTCATTGATTATTTTGTGAATTGAAGCCACTTACAAAAAATGGTATTATTTCACAAATTCTTCATAAAATATGAGCAATTCTTTACATTATTGTGTAAATTACACATTTTTATAAAAAATGATGTCATTTGCAAATCCATTTGGAAACTTATAAAAGCAATATGTTTTGTTTCATATCATTTTTACATAAAATACAAGTTTTATCAAATTCAAAAAATTAAAAAAAGATATTTTGTATTTTAATTTTGTAACTAAATACTTCTTGTAAAAAATAACTTTTTTTTTTGAAATCATTTAATGAATTATTATATAGTTAATAGCATGAATTTTGTTATTTTAATTCATTTAATTTAGATTAAAAATCTTTTTTAATTTTAATTTTCAAATATAAATACAAAAAATTTTTAAAAATGAAGAAAATAATAATATGATTATAAAGCTTATTCCAAATATAAATTTTTTTTAATTTGTCATTGTAAATTTTTTATCTTTATTTTTCATAGATTTTGAGTTTTTTTTGATAATCTTTTTATTGAAAGCATTAACTAAAAAAATTGAACAATTTGCTATTTTTAGCGCTTGAAAAAAAAGGGAAAATGTTGCAATAGAACTCTTTGTGCGGGAGTTAGCTTAGGTATGCAAATGAATATGACATTTCAATTAGCTTTCCATGAACAACCAGCAATGCTGGTTTCCACCATTATTGCCATTTTTTTTAGAGGCCACATGTCAGCCTACAAAGTCAAGTAACCATGACTTCAAGTCATGGTAGAAAAGACCGAAGCCATATTATAAGAAGTGTTGAAAAACTAAAATGATCTCGACTTACTACTCTTACCATTCTCCTACCCATCTACAAACTATGAACTCTCAAATTTGCACCCTTGGAATTCAGTAGCAGCTTGACACCTGTTAAAATTAGTACGTTAGGCAAATCCAGTACGGCGATCCCGCTAGCCGATTAGCGAACAAGAGTCAAGGGGGTAGCGCCCCTTGCGGGGTGCGGGGTAGCGTCTCATTGAAAAATAAATTTCCTGAATCTTTCACGTTCAAACGATTTATTTTCGATTATAAATCCATAAAATCAAATTGAGTTTAAATTGGATTAGAAATGGACCAAAACTTGCCAAAACAGTGCGAAACCAAGTTGATCCAATGAGTCGGCGACCCGCCAGGCATGCCATCGCTTCAGGCGGCACGCCCAGAGTGCTGATGGCATGACGGCACCACTTGGGTGACGCCCGGCCGCCCGACATGCTGCGGATGCCACCCAGCCGGCCAGCGGTGCCCTTCTACCTGCTCTATAAATAGAGCTTCCATTTTAGTAGTCTTTTTTTGAACCTCTAATGTAGTGTCATCTTATCTTCTCACCACAGTCACAGTCTCCTCTATCATTACCACTACAGCCTGAGTCACTACTACAATAGTCCTTTTGCTACTAGTGGCTCCTCCTATAGTCTCTCCCTCCTCAACTACATCACCTTTTATTCCCCTCAGCAGGGTAGCCTAGTACTCTTTCTTAACTAGCTAAACCACCTTTATCAACTACCTGTCATATCTCTTTGTGGTCTAAATGAATCCTAGAACCAACAGCATGATAACTCCTTAGCTAGTCACCCCGATAGACTTTGCTAATGAAAGCCATGATCTGCCCTATTTGCTTCAAAACCCTCATCCCCTAGTTAAAGGTCTTTCAAACCAAACCTAATAAGCAAACCACTTGACAACCATGGCCTTCGGTCATGAAAGATCCAATCCCTTATCATTGGTAGTGCCAAAATGTGTCCTCCGAGGTAAACTGCAAGTAACCATCCTATTTGATCTTTACTGAGTCTCGATAAGGAATTTGCAGACTGAAAAGTAGGGGTCACCACCCAAAAATGGTCCATCATCCCTACTTGCAAAACAACCTAAAATCTAAAACTAGACACTCATAAAGCCTCCCTAATAGAAAGGGTAAGAACATATAAATTTTTCTCACCTGGAGAATAACTAAGGAGACAATCCATCTCTTTAAACCTCAAACAAAGTAATCAAGAATCATTAGTGCCTCCATTAACACAACTTTAAAAAATGCCTCTATCAATAGACTTGTGAAATAGGTATCTGACTCTTAGAAAACTAAGGCCCTCATCCATAGCCTTTGCCCTTTCAAATCACCTTGGTCACCAAGATCATGGAATTTCTCAATCACAATGCTCAAATTTACTTGACCATCACCAACCACCATCTGGCTTGAGACATCCTGAGGCAAGTCTATTAGCTCTTAAAAAGTGTAGAAAATGCCAAACTTTAAACTTTGACACCACTAAAGTTGCCTATATGTCATAACCAAGCTACAACATTGAATTTATCAAAGGTGGGACACAACTCCTCCTTAGTAGCATCAAAACAAAAGGTATGGGCCATCGAATCCCAAAGCCTAAATCAAGCCCTCAGAAAAATCTCAATCCACTCAAACTCCTTGTAATGCCAATATGGCAACTATTTGTGAGGCCTCGCCCGAGCACCGGTCCGATCCGCTAAGTGTGATCGAAATGCTCATTTGGGTTTGAACTCATGATGGAACCCTTGGGTTCAGATTGGTTGACTTTTGAAAAGAGTCGCTACCTTAATTTTATTTTATTTGAGAAAAGATTAAGGGAAAAACCCAATTTGACTCTAATTAATATCCCAAAGGAAAAAGATCACTAGCCTCGAAACCAAAGAGGATTCGGGGACTAGGTTTTTGGTTTATTTAAAAAAATGATTAGTTTGATAAATTTAATATAAGATGACTTAAAATGAATTTCATGAATAATATACAAAATGCATGAACAATTATATAATGCATGAATAAACAAATAAATAAATATTCATTTAAAGCGATAAAGCAATAAAGTAAAAGAATTAACTTTACAATTCAAAACCAAAATAAGAGATACTTCCTCTAGCCCTTATGAGTTCTAGGGAAGTCACACATTCCCCAAAATAATTATAAAGTAATTACTAAAGAAAATACTGCAAAAGAAAGACAACATCAATATTATAAAAAGAAAACAAATTAAAAGCAAATATCACAAAGAAAAGAACTAATTCATAAAGTGGCATACAAGAGAAAGGTTATATTTTATTTAAATTAGATTTGATGCTTTAAACAAGTAAGCTTACGTATCCCTTTGAATGGAAATCAAAATCCACATAGTTCGCCCTTCTCGCGAAGGGGTTAGTTTAGCCTAGCCGTTTTATCATGTTTCAGTTTATTGATTGAAAGGTGAGTTGATTGATTAAATCAGATTGATTAATTACTGAGTTGTTAATTAGGTCAAGTTTTAATTAACAAGTCGATGCAACAATTTAAATCGTTAACCTAGTTGATTAAATCATATTCTAATCAATATGCCCCAAAATAATGAAAGAAAATGATAAAACATGCCAAGCTAAGAAACAATAAACGAAAAGAATAAACTAAACAATCTTAAGAAAACAAAACAAAACAAACAAGACAATATAAAACAAAAGAAATACTAAAACAAAGCAAAATAAGAAAAAATAAGAAAATAATTACCTTACAAGGACGAGACTTGGAAATGTAGGGCGGATGAAGTGGACGACCGGATCGCAATTCCACCTTTTCGGCTTGGCAGAATGACAACCTTAAAACAGCGACTCGGATGGCGTATTCGGGACCTCCTTAGACTGATTTGAGGAGAGCTATCTCGAAACGACCTCTCTAACAAAGTAAAATAAAATAAAAATTTTAAACTAAAAGTTCGTTCCTTTTGGAGCAAACCTTAAAGAATGTTGATTGCTTTGAAATCAAGTAGTTTGATTAAGCAAATCTGAGTCTGGAAATGAGGTAGGGGGTATTGCTTTTATAGAGAGAGAGTTGGGAGCAAAAATGATGAATTTTCAATGTCGGATTCGCTTTCCAAGACACAAAACCGCATAGGACAATTTGGGAATTGCACACGGAGGCTTCTGAACCGCACTGGACCCATGCGAGCATAGTGTAACCTCACAGGACCTGTGCAGTTTCGTACAGAGCCTACGCAATTTTGTATAGCCTCTGTGCGATTCCACACAGGGTCTGTGTGGTCACGAACCGCTCTATACGGTCCCTGTGTCTTTGTATGCCCTCTTTTACTTCGTCTCACTCGTTTCAGATTCGATTTAAGCTCGGTTTGATTCTATGGGTTTGTAATCGAGTGCCAGTTGTCTATAGGTGTAAATTTGAGGGTTCACACTATTCCTTACTAACCCAAGTTGAGTTCCTCAATCTTTTCGAGTTTCTCAGTCCATAAATACATGGCATCACAGATGCAAAAGTTACATGAAAAACTGCATTCACAAAGTTAATACGTGAATCCACCCTCATGCATCCATTCAATCATCCATTACAAATATCATCACAAATCATTCATGGTATATAAATTAAACAAAAGGTCTATGAATCTTAAAACATACATACATATACATGCATCATTTATGTACTAACACCTATACAACCATCTGTAATCATACATCATTATCCATAAGCTAAGCTAATAGCCTCTCCTAAAGTTAACTGGTACTTTCTCAAAGCTGACCGACAACTCCTAAAGCTGACCAATGCCTCTTTGGAGCTAAACAATACCTTTTTAGATCTAATCGATGAAGTGTGACTTTTGAAGTCCATTTAATCCTAACAAGTTTCTTTAAGCCTTCTAAAAGGCCCAATCCCTCACATTTAAAAGCCTCAATTTCTTTGTGTGAACTCTCATTTCAACACCTCTAAAATTAATTCTGAATTCGCCAATACTGACTGAGATATTTTTTACGTAATCAGATGCCTTTTCTTATCCTGATCGGACCTTTTGTATCATACAGTATTTTTCCAAAACTGATCAAATTTTCTCTCTAACTAACTGCTCAAATATTCTAAAATTAATTTCAAACTTATCGACATTGACCGAGTAATTTTCTGAGTTCCAGAACTCTCAAAATCTGATATGAAAGTCTAAAAATCTAATCGAGCAAAAGAAGAAAAATTTCAGTCGGCACGCTTATCAAGGTGTCGGTGGCGCGCCGACCGACAGCGCTGCCGGGGGGCCCCACAGCCCATGCCTGTACTTCCCAAAATACCCCCCTCAGCCTTTTTCTAACCCTTTTTAGCCATACCTCTTATGGTCTTTTTCACATTTTCATTACCTAAACTACCCTCAATCCCATTTGCCTATAAATAAGCTCCCCCATTTCCTCATTTTCACACACCAAGGTTGATATTGATAGCTATCTATCAACTTTCTTTCTTCTTCTCCCTCCATCCACTCTCCAATTAATTAATTAATCATTTTAATTAATTAATTTTCTCACCCAAACCAAGTTAATTAATTCTTTTAATTAACTAAAAAATCTTTTTTTACTTACAAGCTAATTAATTAATTAATCTTTTTAATTAATTAATTACTTTTTTAATTAAATCCAAGAATCTTTTTTTAAGTTCATCCCCTATTTTAATTAATTAATTAATCATTTTAATTAATTAATTACTCTTTTTTAAAATTAAATCAAAAGTCTCTTTTTCAACGCAACCACCATTTTAATTAATTAGTTAATCATTTTAATTAATTAATTTACTCATCTATCATTTTCTTTGATCATTAATCAACTTGTTTTGTCTGGTCCGATAAAACAGAATTTCGTTCCGGCAAAATACTTTTTCCATCTCATCCATCAAAATCCAAGGTATTTTAATCAAACTTGTTCTCTAAACCCAAAAAATCATTTTTTTAAAACCCCTCCACTTAATCGTGGAACGAATTACGTAGATTTTGATCCCTATTTAAACGGGGTACGTAGGCATATTTGAAATTTAAGTCCAAATGTCAAATCCAATTTTCTTTTAAATTAAGCTTATTTTCCTTATTTTTCTTAAATCAATTGTCTTTTCACAATATTTGTAAGGGAATTTATGGTTTTCCTAGAATCCCATAAAGGCTAGAGAAGGCATCCCATTTTTCTATCAATGTGATTAAGGAGTGATCATGTGGTTCCCCTAAATCTCTAAAGATTAGAGGGAACACTTTTCTTTATTTGTAAATGATTATTGTTTCGTTAATTTTCATGCATTCATCTTATGCCATATTCATACATTTTATTTGTGATTGTTAATGTCATTCATGAAATCAATTTTCAAGTCAAATTAAACTTAAAAGTCAAATTTAGATTATTTAAAACCAAAAACCTAGTCCCTGAACTCAACCTGATTCGAAGGCTAGTGATTTTTATCCTTGGGTAAATTAATTTAAAAATTAATGAATTGAAGTTAAATTGGGTTTTTCCCTTAATATTTTTCCAACTAAATAAAATTAAGGTGGCAACTCCTAAAAAATTATTTTTTTTCAAAATCAACCAAATCCGAACCCGAGGGTTCCATCGTGAGACCAAACTTGAATGAGCATCTTGGTTCCTTTTAGCGGACCGGGTGTGAGGCCTCGCCTGAGCATCGGTCCGATCCACCGAGGAATAGAAATGCTTTTCGGGAGAAACTTCATGATTAGAACTCACTGTGAGTTCTGAAAATTGATTTTTGTGATTTAGAAGTTGTAAAAAGTGAGTCGCCACTTTAATTTACTTGTTTTAATTGCAAAAATTAAACAAAACCTAACATGATTGACTCCACAAAATATTTGATTTATCCCAATGAAAAATGCACTAATCCGATAGTGACCAAAGAGGGTTCAAGGATCAGGTTTTGGTAATTACACAATTAAGAAAATATATTTTCTTTAGTTTGGCTAAAATTGCAAAATAATTCTTAAAAAGAAATTTTCGTGTATGTATGAACATGAATATAATAATGCATGAAACATATATATATGATCAGATGTAATGACAATTATAGATAAATAAGCAAAATAAATTCTACTTAATTATTACAAGATCAAAACGATTGAAATAAAGAGGATCTTTCCTCTAGTCCTCACGGATACTAGGAAAAATACATATTCCTCAACTATATTAACATAGAATCAGAAATAAAAGATTAATACAAATAAATCAAAATAAAAGAGAAAAATGTTAACAAAAAGATTTTGGAGTTGATGCCTTTCAGAATGGCAGCCTGCATATCCTATTGAATAAGAATCAAATCCCACATAGTTCTTCCTTCTTGGAAAGAAGGGATTTTGGAAAAAAGTGTTGGTTTGTTTATTAATTTAATTCTGATTCTTATATTAATAAATTTTAGATCTTTTCTGTTTAGGCCTAAAGAGGATTCTAGATCTAAGTTTAGAAATTTGAAAATGGACAAAGGGAATTATACCTTTGCTTTCCTTGATTTTCAGATGAACAGGGTGAGCTTAACTCCGGATTTAAGCTCCACTTTGGATTTAGGACCTTGAAGTTGAACCTTAAACAACAAAAGGTTAGCAAAATAGCGTAATGAATGTAAATTAAAAAGAAATTGAAACAACAGCTTTTGTATCAAATTTCAAGCAGAACTTAAACATAATAAACAGAGCAATATAGGAGAGTTTTTGCCTTGGAATTCCCCCCTCAATGAGCTGGAAAGCAGCATAATTTATAGAGCTGGTGAAGGGGGCGCCGGCGGCACTGACGGCGACATCGATAGCTTACTGGTGGCATGGACGGCACCAGTGAGTCGCCGGACGTTTGGGCGGCATAGATGGAATGCCACCCATACTGCCGACCGGCGTGCCGCCCAGAGAGGTGGCATGCCTGGCGTATGCCGACCAGTTGGTTCGACCTATTTCCTACTTTTTTGTCTGTTTCTGGTCCGTTTCAATTTCGATTTGAGCCCAGTTTGATTCTATGAGTTCGTGACTCAAAAGCAATCGACTAGAGGTAAAAGATTCAAAAAATTTATTTTTCACCGGGGCGCTACCCTGCACCCTGCAAGGGGCGTTGCCCCCTTGACCCCTGCTTACTAACCAGCTAGCGGGAACGCCGTATGTGTAGTGCACTATTCTTAATAGGTGTCAAGCTGTAGCCAGATCATAAAGGTGCAAATTTGAGGGTTCACATCGGGCCGGTGCTTGGGTGAGGCCTCACAGCTGGCGACTCCACTGGGGACTAATTGCCACCTTTTTTAAAAAGGAAAATAAGAGGATTACTATTTGGTTAAGGAAAATTTTTCCAAAATAATCTCCTTTTGACTCATTAAGTATAATTTGACTTTTATACATCACTTTACATGATAAAGGCTCCTTGCCTAAACTTAGATTTAGGAAAATTTTTGGATGGCAAGTAGCATTGGCTCGACAACTCTCTTTGAATATGTTGGGAGATAGCAAAAGCATTCCACCTCGCGATGAATCCTCAATAATTTCAGTGGTGTAATGAGCAATTAGTACTATTGGACCCTCACAAGGCTCCTTGCCTCACATGTGATTTGGTATATTGATGCTCTAGTGGGACGGGGACCCTTAAATCAAACCACGCTTCACCCTTTTGTATATAGTCACCCTAGCGTTGACCCTAGGTTCCATGTACCGTAATAATTAATATTTTTGCATATCCATAAAGCCTTTTTTCAGCATACATCACGATGTGATCATGCACGCATAACATGAGAAACTCGACAAAGTCAACTCTCAAAAATCCAAAATCGGTGGTCCGTTACCCCAAAAGCACCTCACACACTCACCCTGTTAACATGTAAACCCAGCAACCAACCTTGTGAAGGGAATGCTTTTCCCAATGCACCTATGCATTTATGCCCTTTTTCTTTTATAAATTTTGTTGTCTTACCCAGTTTTCTGTTTTCTGTTTCAAGGTACTAATGGCCCACCCTTTTGACCAAGATATGATGGGCGCCTTTTTCACCAATCTCCTTAAGAAGTAAGAGGAAGCTTTTCAAAATACACTCACCACCACCCTCAAAACCCAAGCTGACACCTTCACTAACGCCCTCAATGCCCAGTCTGCCATTTTCACCAATACTCTTAATTCCCAGCGTCAATCAATCATTAATGAAGTGAGGGAAATGACCAATGCTCTTATCGCTCCTCCTACTCAACATACCTACACCCAAGCCGGGACTAGCTATGCCCCCACTTTCACTACTCCCGTTATCGATCTCACTGATAAGGGGAAAGCTCCTGAGACACCCACCTCTCCTCCTTTAGATATCAATGCCACCGCTCCTACTCCTACTGCGAATCTTTTTCAAAGTGGGGATTTTTCTAGCTTCCCCGAGGCCAAAAGACTGATGGAGAAATTTGAAACCCTAGAATGATCCGTCAAGAATATCAAAAAATATGAGGACATCATAGATGTCGGCTCCTTTACTCTTTTTCCGAACACTAGGGTTCCGCCTAAGTTCAAGATGCCTGTGATGGACAAGTTTAATGGCACCACTTGCCCTAAAACCCACCTCAAGATGTATGTGGGTGCCATGAGACCTTTTGGTGTGAATGATGAGCTCATTGCTCAATTATTCCAGTAGTCAGTAACCGAAACTGCCATTAAGTAGTTATTAGATCTTGATAAGAATCATAACAAAACTTGGGATAATATCTGCAATGTTTTCGTCAAGCAATACCATTACAATATCGAGGTAGATGTCACTCAATGAGACCTAGAAACCACTAAGCAAAGCCAAAGGGAATCCTTCATTGCGTTCCTTGCAAGGTGGAGGGCAAAGGCTGTACAAATGGTGAATTGCCCATCCGAATAGGAACAAATTGACATCATTGTGAAAAATCTCCTCCCACAATACCAAGTTCACTTGCAAACCCTGTATCTCTTGGACTTTAAAGCTCTCATTACTACAGCCTCTAAAATTGAGGATTTGATTCAGACTGGCCAAATCAAGGATGAATCCTCAAGTTTAAGATACCGCAAGAACACCAACTTTACCTCCAATACCACTCATTCTGCTCCCCAAAAGGGAGGAGAAATTAATGTTGTCTCTTACCATCACCCCATGAGATAAGAAAGAATGAGCTTTTCTGAATTGGGAATGCCTCTAAGCACTGTCTACAAAAAGGCTCTAGAGGCCCACCTTGTCAAACCCTTAGAGTCAAGACCACTCTTGAATCCTTTACCCATGAACTATAATGCCAACAAAGGATGTGATTATCACCAAGGCCCCGGGCATAAAATGGATGCTTGCAAGGCTCTGAGTTATCGAATCCAAGACCTAATAGACAGTAGGGATATCATTGCTCTAAGAGCTAAACCCAATATCACCACTAATCCTTTGCCTAACCACCAGGCGAATGTCAACCTTATTTCTTCAGACGAACTGGGAATTGATCCTCTCTCCCTCATCTACCCTATTTCGGGTTATTATTGTGTACTTGATCTAAACGACTTTGTCACCAAAGTCGATGCAATTACTTGAAGTGGAAGGGTCGTTCCACCACCTCCACAACCCATAGATTCAAACCCGGTAGGTCATGCAATCCCTCCTCTAGCTAAAAAATTAAAACCCCATAACGAACTAGAGGAGGATCCCATTCTCAAGCAATCGAAGAAAGCCCAAGCAAACATATCGATATGGAGCCTCATCCAGTCTTCTTACCCTCATCGCCAAGCTCTTTGCAAGGCTTTGAATCAATGTCAGGTTCCTATCGATATCTCACCGGAGACCCTCATGGCATCTTTAACCAACATTGTCAAGTCCATGACCATTTCTTTTAGTGATCATGATATCCCTTATGGAGATGAAAGCCACAACCATGCTCTTTACATCACAGTGATGACCTAAGACAAAACTGTACCTATGGTATTAGTAGATAATGGGTCCGCCTTAAAAGTATGTCCACTAAAGGTGGCCAGCTACCTAGGATTAGAGCCTTTGGATTTTATTCCATCGGACCAAGTGGTAAGAGCATATGGCAACACTAAGAGGGAAGTCTTGGGAGTGACAAACCTTGACATCACAGTGGGACTAGTGATGATGCCAATCCCATTTCAGGTGATTGATGTCTCGGCCTGTTTCAACCTCCTACTTAGTAGACTGTAGATCCACCAAGTGAAAGCAGTTTCTTCCTCCTTGCACTAGAAGCTAAAATTTCCCTATGGTACGAATATCATAACTGTGCAACATGATGTACATAGGAAGAGTGACATTCCAAGATTTGTGCCAATCCTGGAAATCAAGCATGAACCATCTGCCATTCCTCTATCTAGCTTCTCATTTGATACCATCTAGTTCATTCAAGGGGAAGGTAAAGAGTTTGTGCCTTTCGACTTTGATCCATATAGTAATATTTCATAATGGCAACACATATTATGCATATTAAAATTAATTTAATATGCCACATACTCATCAATCACTTAGATTACAAATTTTCACACAAGCACACACTTAACCTTATAGGTTCTAATTCAAGCAATTTATCATAAAAATTCTTAGGGTGGGTGTGGGTTGTTACATTGTCCCCCCTTAAAGAAATTCATCCTCAAATTTAGACCCTTACCAAGTTACTCTTGAAAAGCTGAGGATGCTTTTGTCGTATTTCCTCCTCCGCTTCCCAAGTGCACTCATCTATCCCATGATTCCGCCACCGAACCTTAATCATGGGTATCTCCTTATTTGTTAACTTCTTTACTTGTTGATTCACTATAGCTACTGGTGACTCCTTATAAGATAGTTGCTCATCTAACGTAATGTTTGGAGGTAAAAGAACGTGCGATGGATCTGACACATATTTTCTTAACATGGAAATGTGGAACACTGGGTGCACATGCGCCAAAGTTGGAGGCAGGGCAAGTTTATAAGATACTTCTCTAACGTTATCTAAGATTTCAAAAGGACCAATGAAATGAGGTGATAATTTCCCTTTCTTGCCAAATCTCATAACTCCTTTTATTAGCGAGACCTTTAAGAACACGTGATCTCCCACGGCGAATTGGACTTCCTTACGCTTAGGGTCTGTGTAACTCTTTTGTCGACTGAATGCCGTCTTCAGTCGATCTTGAATTATTAGTACTTTCACGGTGGTTTCCTTAAGCAATTCGGGCATTTCTATATGCTTGTCTCTAGGTTCAATCCAACAAATTGGAGAACGACACTTTCTCCCATACAACGCTTCGTATGGCACCATGCCAATGGACGAATGATAGCTATTATTATAGGCGAATTCGATCAAGGGTAAATACTTATCCCAGCTACCACCAAAATCCAAGACACACATCCTTAGCATGTCCTCGAGTGTCTAAATCGTTCTTTTAGACTGGCCGTCCATTTGAGGGTGAAACACTCTGCTAAAATCTAATTATGTTCCTAACGCGTCTTGCAACTTTTGCCAGAACCTTGAGGTGAATTGTGTTCCTCGATCAGAGATGATAGAAATTGGCACTCCATGTAGTTTCATGATCTCATCTATATATAACTGCGCATACTGAGCTGCAAAATATGTGGTCTTAACTCCTAGGAAATGGGTAGACTTTGTTAATCTATCTACTATGACCCATTAGAATCGTATCCTTTGGAGGTTATAGGTAAGCCAACAACGAAGTCCATAGTGATGTGCTCCCATTTCCATTCAAGTAGTCGTATCTCTTATAGCAATCCTGAGGGTTGTTAATGTTCATACTTGACTTGCTGGCAAGTCAGGCAGGATGCTATAAACTTTGCTACATCTTTCTTCAATCCAGGCCACCAATAATTAGCTTTCACGTCATGGTACATCTTGGTAATTCTAGGATGAGTGCAGTAAGGTGTCTGATGTGCCACCTTCAATATCCTTTCCTTTAGTCCATCCACATCAGGCATGCATACTCTATTCTTACACTTTAAAACTCTATTGACTACCTCAAACTTAGGATTCTTTCCTTCTCTCGTCTCATCCTTCAACTTCATCAAGTATGGGTCTCTATCTTGCGCACTACTTATTTCTTCCATTAACTTAGATCTCACTTGGAAATGAGCCAATAGAACTGTTGATCCTCTAATCTCTAGTCTCAATCCTTGATTAAACAATTCCTTTAGCTCCTTCACAATCGGCCTTTTTCTCACATCCACATGGGCTAGGCTTCCCATCGACTTTTGACTCAAAGCATCTGCCACTACATTCGCCTTCCCGGGATGATAGAGAATCTGGCAGTCATAATCCTTCAATAGTTCAATCTATCTCCTTTGTCTTAGATTGAGGTCCTTTGGCTTAAGATATATTGAAGACTCTTATGATCCGTGTAGATCTCACACTTCGTCCCATACATGTAATGTCTCTAGATCTTTAGAGTGAACATTATCGCAACTAATTCTAAATCGTGAGTAGTGTATTTCACTTCATGTCTCTTTAGTTGTTGTGATGCATAGGCAATGACTTTACCATTTTGCATCAAAACACACCCAAGTCCTACTCTTGAAGCATCACAATAGACAGTGAATCCTTCTTCTCCTTCTAGTAATGTCAAAACTGGTGCTGATACCAAACACTCTTTGAGTTTCTGAAAACTCTTCTCACAGGACTCTTCCCAATTGAACTTAACTTGTTTTCTTGTCAACTTGGTCAATGGGGCTGCTATATTAGAAAAGTCCTGTACGAATCTATGATAATATCCTGCCATGCCTATGAAATTTCATACTTCAGAAACTGTTGTGGGCCTTGGCCAATTTGCTACTGCTTCAACTTTCTTAGGATCAACTTGAATTCCTTCCTTACTTACTACATGTCCAAGAAAGTTGACTGACTTCATCCAAAACTCACACTTAGATAACTTAGCATAGAGTTGGTGATCACGTAACATTTGAAGCATGATCCTCAAATGTTCTTCATGTTCCTCTTTATTCTTTGAGTAGATTAGGATGTCGTCGATGAATACGATCATGAACTTGTCAAGGAATGGCTTGAACACTCGATTCATCAAGTCCATGAAAGCAACAGGAGCATTCGTCAAGCCGAATGGCAAAACTGTGAATTCGTAGTGTCCATATCTAGTACGAAAAGTAGTCTTACAGATATCTTCTCCTCGAATCTTTAGTTGATGATAGCTAGACCTTAAGTCAATCTTGGAGAAGTGACCAACTCCTTGCAGTTGATCAAAAAGATCATCGATCCTCGGCAATGGGTATCTATTCTTCATAGTGACTTTGTTAAGTTGACGATAGTCGATGCACATTCGAAACGTTTCATCTTTCTTTTTCACGAACAACACTGGAGCGCCCTATGGCAAACTGCTTGGTAGAATGAAGCCCTTATCGAGCAGGTCATGCAATTGCGTCTTTAACTCCTTCAGCTCCATTGGTGCCATATGATATGGCGGTATTGATATTGGTTGCGTACCGGGTAGCAATTCGATGTTGAACTCAATCTCACGATCAGTGGGTAATCTGGGTAAATCTTCTGGAAAGACATCCAAGAACTCGTCCACTACTAGAATGCTCTCGTCTCACATGGCAGCTTCCTTGCTAGTGTCTACTATGTGGGCTAGATACGCTTGGCATCCTTTCCTTAACGTCCGCCTCGCTCCTAAGGTCGATATCAAGTTCAGAGGATTGTCATTCCTATCTCCTTGGTACACAAACTCCTTCCCATCTCTAGTTTGAAACTCGACAAGTTTCTTCCTATAGTTGATACAAGCTCCATGCTCATACAACTAGCCCATCCCTAATATCACAACGAATTCTAGTACTTCCAATTCTAGCAACATTATCGGAAGTGTTTGTCCATTAATGTCTACATCACAACCCTTATACCCATACTTCACTTCCATCATTACCCTTAAAGGAGTTGCTATTACTAATGGTTCACTCATCAATTCCTTATCTATACCCAAATACTTAGCAAAACAAGGCGACACAAATGAATGGGTAGCACCAGAATCAATTAAACATTTTGTGCTAGAACTTTGGATGGGGATGATACCTGTGATGGCGGTGTGTGAATTGCGAGCCTCTTATGGATTTAACGTGAAGACTCAACCCTTGCCCTTATTCGCTGTCGTCGGTGTATTCCCAACCATTGGTCCTTTGTCCTTGACTCCTTGTCCTTGCGTTTGGAATGGCTTGGGTTGTGGTCGTACCGTGGTCCCACTCCCTTGGCTCCTCATCTGAGGGTAGTCCTTTATGAAGTGCCCCATTTGCCCACACCTAAGGCAAGTGCTAGTATCTTTCCAGCAGATTCCAGGATGTTTCCTTCCACATTTGCCGCATGTGGGGATCTTTTGCTTCGTTTGACCATTTCGTGGTCTAAATGATGGAAACTCCTTCTTTTGCTCCCCTCCATTTAGCTCGTTTGGCTTTCTCCCTTCTGTCCTTTATGACCTTTATTCTTATGCCTTCCCTTCTGGTCTCATTCAGCTCATTCGGCTCTCTCCACCTTGTATATCTTTTCCATGACCTTGGCCTTGTCTATGAGCTTGGCTAAGGTTGAAAACTCGGTTGCTGCTAACGAATTTAATAGAGGTGTGATCAGTCCTCTAAGGAAATGATTGACGCGACTTACTTTAGTAGGAACGATGTTGACAGCGAAACGACTAAGTCGATTAAACTCCTTAGCATAATCAGACACAGACATTCCTGGCCTTTGCTTCAGTTGCTCGAATTGCAATGCCCTATCTTGCCTTTCTCCTTCTGGCAAAAACTGATCCATTACTTCTTGCTTAAATTCTCCCCACGTAGGTGGGTCAGCTCCATAAAGTCGTTCTTTGATATTCCTCTCATACCAGTACCAAGCTTCTTTCTTGAGTTGGAGTCCTACCAATTCAATCACTCGAGCATCCGAGCAAGATAAACGGTGAACTAGCTTATCCATCTCATCCAAAAATTCATGAGGGTCATCTCTTTCCTCACCACAGAAAGTAGGCGGTTACAACTTCTTAAATTTTGCCATAGTCATTCCCTCGTCAGGTAGTCGTTTCCTCTCTCTCCGAGTAGGTGTCACTATCGCAGGTGGCATAACTCCATTCCTTTCTTGAGTTGGCGGTGCTTCTCGCCTTTGAGCTCGTAGCTCATCCAGTTCCTTGGGCAAATCTCTTATTTCTTCGCGCATGGCGTGCACTTCTTGCGAAGTCACTTGCTCACTAGAGCCAATAGTCGATGCCCTCGAGTTGGATCTTTCCCTTGACCATATAGGTGCAGAGGCAGCATTCGATGCGGTGTCCAATATAACATCGTCATTAGCCCTAACGGAATATTGTGTGAACCTTCTTCTTAGGAGGCATTTTGTCTATCATAATAAGGGAATTTAGTACTAATCCCTTATCCTAACCTATTTATCCTCCCCCTTATCCTAGCACACATTATCATGCATTTACCATGTCACATTACTAAGCATATGTCATATATAAATCACATATCACATAGTTTTGCACATATCACATATCATAATCATATAGCATATGTCTCATGATATCACACTATAGCATAATAATGAAGGAAATCATCTCATCCTAGGTAACTAGGCAATCAAGGAAAATCATTCATATCATATAAAGTGCTATGCCGTTACGTCGATCATCATATCTACTCAACCTAATTATCGTGTCCACCTTCAGAGCAATCAAGAGCGACATGGTCACTACTACCACATTGATAGCAAAGAAGATCTCTATCTTGATGGTGATTAGCTGAAGATGCAGACCTCACTGGCGAGTAGTCCCCTCTATGCTCAACAATCCCTGACCTGAGTTGCTCCATATCCTCTCTTAGTGCATGAATCATTACCTTAAGACGTCGGTTCTCCTCTTTCAAGTATGAACAATTATCCTCCAATTTCTGAACCTTACTATATATCTAGTCAGGATCTAAGCGCTCCTCGGGGTCCTCTTCTTCGTCAAGGGTCTTCTCTTTCGTGGGGCGAATCACAGTTACAACTTTCTCGAGCATCTCTAGCCAAGTCCTCTTACAAGTCACACGGGGTGCTTTAGGTCGCGGTCCTCGAGCAAGCGTAATCTTCTTGGTCATCTGTCAGAAGAATCATAAGGCAAGCAAACAATAACAAGGATTACTAAAATCTACTAGGATTTCGCGGAACTATGCTAGCGATAGACTGCAAGTGACATGACAGGAAAATTCCTATGCTCCAGGATTTTACTTAAGCAACTCATATACAATAAGCCTAAACTTAGACTTTTTTAAAAAAAAACTACGACTCTGATACCACCTTTGTCACATCCCAACCTCATGAGATATGACGGTCCTAGAACATGGGGAGACATAAGGTCACCCATGCCCGTAGAACCCATTAACATATAACAATCATGCCTAGGATCTTACCGAACCTCTTTCATTAACTCATTTAAAACATTTAGATAAATGCCATAACTGCGGAAGACTTAAAATAAAACATTACATATAAAATCCATAAGAAAAATAATATAAATCTCGATAAGTATCAATCAACATTCCCGGAGCATCTAAAGACAAAACTTCATAAACATAGTATTATTAATAACTCAGACAAGGAATTCCGCAAGCGAAATAGAATGCTTGAGCCATCACCTTGCCTCCTCACATTTGCTCACCTGGAACCACACAAGGAAAAGGGGTGAGATAGATGATCTCAATGAGTAAACGAAAAGGCACATACATTATCACATATTCCTTTGAAAGGAAACACATAGCTTATACACATAGTTCATGGTTTATAACTCATGAATTAGGTTGCAATTTAGCAAGGGTTCAATTTAGCAAGTTTGTAGAAATCACACTTAACACGTAGAGAGTGAAGACTATTGCTCAATTCACTCAAAACACATTGAGGAGAGGTGGCCTTTGCCAAATTCCAACTCCTATCAAGTGGAAAGCGTGAAGCTGATCAGGCTCCATTGCAAGAACTGCCCCTTCTAGCTGAGGTGGATACACTACCCTTATCCATTGGGTTAAGACCATGTGCACAAGTTCCAATGATTACCCGCATCGGTACGAGGATTATACATAAGGGTAAAGGTACTATAGCTAGAGCTATTGGTAAACACAATTAACAATATCACATAAGGCAACAATAACATGTAATTCAATATCAATAGTAGTTTGGCTTTCAACAATAAGACAATGAAAGTGTAGTTCCAGAAAGAATATAAGTTAGGGTGTTAATCACAAAAAAATTTCTCATTGGATAAACAAAATAGTTTTGGACCAAATGTCCTTTGGCAACCCAAGCTTGAC
Organism: Reutealis trisperma; assembly: GCA_947687605.1. Lineage (NCBI taxonomy): Eukaryota > Viridiplantae > Streptophyta > Magnoliopsida > Malpighiales > Euphorbiaceae > Reutealis > Reutealis trisperma. Next base: position 107,850 of record CANTUT010000313.1, read on the forward strand.
AAAGAAATCATATAATAAAATTAAAATGGAAAGAACTTGGGTTTCAAAGATCACAAATGTTCACATAACAATATATCACATTCTTGTAACACAATAAAATGTTGTTTACACTTATAACATGAATACGATGTTTACTCACCTTGGGGTTCCTTTGCTCCTAGTACACGTAGTCCCCTTTGCACTTCTAAGGCTCCTCAAACTCTAACATAATATTTGATTTAATACTTAGTATTTATTTACTCATGATGCTCCTATCCCATAACTACCAATATACATATAGCATGCACATACACTTAGAGTCCACATATAGGTGCACTCATCACTTGCACATATCACGTTGACTTGAAAGTCTTGCATACTTAGGCCTTATAGGCCTACATGAAAACACATTGCAATCATATCAATACTCTTTTAAGGTCATCACATTATCATTACCTCAATATCAATTCACTTGTCAATTATCTTAGTTCACTTTACACTTCCATACATGTCAACTTAACAATTAATTCTTCAAACATCATACTTAACTCTTATGATCCCTTTTACTTCATTAATTCAAAACCATATGTCCATCATCAATTCATCATAACTCCTAGTTCCAATTTCCTCAATCACATTTGCATTCTAATCAAAATACAAGGTTAAGATACCTTAAGTATACCTTAAGTATACTATAATACATTTAAGCTTATCTAGGATCATACCTTCAACTAACATGCAATTTCATCATCTACTATACATACATACATGTCAACAATCACCAAGACACATCACATAAAATTTATAAACATTTGGACAAAATTGTTCATGTAGGTCGAATGCATTCATTAAGGTAAAAACCAAATTCTTCTTCCTCTCATGCTTTCCGTCTATTTTAGGAATATGTAAAAATATGGTTTGAACCAAGATTTTTTATATAAACATAACAAAAATCATTCTAGAATATAAATTCATAGGAATCGGCCACTATTGGTGTCATTAATATATAAAAATTCAATCTTTTGCATTATAGTGCACAAAACATAAGTTTTCTTGTTTTTGGTATTTTCTGGTCATTTCAGAAATATGCAAACAGGTTGTTTAAACCATTATTTTTCATTCAATCATTGAAAATATCAGTTTAGAACACATTCCTTTATGAATCGGCAGCCATAGGTAGGGTTTATACAAAAAAATTCTAAGTTCAAAGGCTTAGGTGAAAAATCATGAGTTTCCACGCTTTCTGCGTATTTTACTTATTTCAGCGATAAACAGACACATGATTCAAGTCATTATTTTTCATCTAAACAAAACAAATATCACATTAGAACACCAATTCATACAAATCAGTAGCCATATACTTATGAAAGAATAAAATTTTCCAATTTCCAAGTCCTAACACGAAAACCTTGAATTCTTTTGTTTTTTTGAAACTTTTCGGTCATCACAGAAATATGCAGAAATATTATTTCATGCAATATTTTTCATCAAAACAAATCAAAAATTAGTTTAGAATACAAATAAGTACAAATCACCCCCCCTTATGATGTTTATGCAATAAAATTGTGATTTTAAGTTATGAAATTCACCTTTGGAGAAATCTTGCGGAAAGAATCACGTTTTCAGTAGAAAATAAATTTTCTCTCCCAAAAATTCACTCAAACAGAATTGAATCTGTATAAATCAGTAATCAAATAGTTCGAAATAATTTTTCCATAATTTATTTCATAGAAAACAGTTTAGAAATCGAAAGAGAATAAGAACTTACGATTATGGTCACGAAATCGCAAAACAGTAAAGTGTTTTCGATATTTCGGTAGAGAAGATTATTTTGAGAGGTTTTTCTGCCAAAATACAGAAAGAGTAAGGGAATGGCTACTGGAAACCCTTCTTTGGCCAAAAATTAGAATATATATTAGGGTTGGAGTGAAATTTTCACTTTTACCCTTAATGAAATAGGTTAGGAGCATTTTTGTGTAGTAGGCTTTTGGGTATTTGGGCTTTTTCTTTAAAAATTTTGGCTGAATGGATTTAAAATAAAAATAATATTTTTCTTATTAATTGTGGACATTTCCCTCAAAAATATTTATTTAAAAATATTTTAAAAATACCCGTAAAATTATTTTATGCTTAAAAATTGTCTTATGCATGAAAAATCATTTTATTAAAATAAATTATTTTATGCAAATGCACTTCATGTAAATCGTTTATTTCATAATGGCAACACATATTATGCATATTAAAATTAATTTAATATGCCACATACTCATCAATCACTTAGATCACAAATTTTCACATAAGCACACACTTAACCTTATAGGTTCTAATTCAAGCAATTTATCATAAAAATTCCTAGGGTGAGTATGGATTGTTACATTTTCATTACCTAAACTACCCTCAACCCCATTTGCCTATAAATAGGCTCCCCCATTTCCTCATTTTCACACACTAAGGTTGATATTGATAGCTATCTATCAACATTCTTTCTTCTTCTCCCTCCACCCACTCTCCAATTAATTAATTAATCATTTTAATTAATTAATTTTTTTACCCAAGCAAAGTTAATTAATTCTTTTAATTAACTAAAAAAATCTTTTTTACTTACAAGCTAATTAATTAATTAATATTTTTAATTAATTAATTACTTTTTTTAATTAAATTCAAGAATCTTTTTTTAAGCTCATTCCCTATTTTAATTAATTAATTAATCATTTTAATTAATTAATTACTCTTTTTTAAAATTAAATCAAAAGTCTCTTTTCCAACTCAACCACCATTTTAGTTAATTAATTAATTATTTTAATTAATTAATTTACTCATATATCATTTTCTTTGATCATTAATCAACCCGTTTTGTTCGGTCCAATAAAATGAAACTTCGTTCCGGCAAAACACTTTTTCCATCTCATCCATCAAAATCCAAGGTATTTTAATCAAACTCGTTCTCCAAACAAATCATTTTTTTAAAACCCCTCCACTTAATCGTGGAATGAACTACGTGGGTTTTGATTCTTATTCAAATGGGGTACGTAAACATATTTGAAATTTAAGTCCAAATCTCAAATCCAATTTTCTTTTAAATTAAGCTTATTTTCCTTTTTTTTTTAAATCAATTATCTTTTCACAATATTTGTAAGGGAATTTGTGGTCTTCCTAGAATCTCATAAGGGCTAAAGAAGGCATCTTATTTTTCTATCAATGTGATTAAGGAGTGATCATGTAGTTCTCCTAAATCTCTAAAGATTAGAGGGAACACTCTTCTTTATTTGTAAATGATTATTGTTTCGTTAATTTTCATGCATCCATCTTATGCCATATTCATGTATTTTATTTGCGATTGTTAATGTGATTCATGAAATCAATTTTCAAGTCAAATTAAACCTAAGAGCCAAATTTAGATTATTTAAAACTAAAAACCTAGTTCCCGAACTCAACCTGGTTCGAAGGCTAGTGATTTTTGTCCTTAGGCAAATTAATTTAAAAATTAATGAATTGGAGTCAAATTGGGTTTTTCCCTTAATATTTTTTCAACTAAATAAAATTAAGGTGGCGACTCCTAAAAAATTATTTTTTTTTCAAAATCAACCAAATCCCAACTTGAGAGTTCCATCGTGAGACCAAACTTTAATAAGCATTCTGGTTCCCTCTAGCGGATCGGGCTGGTCCTCGAGTGAGGCCTCACACTTTGACGCAACCAAAATCCTATCAAAATCTATCAAGTCGACACACCATAGGCTGAGGCTCTCCTCTTACTAAAATCTTATTAGAATCTCTCGAGTCGGCTTGCCATAGGCTGAGGCTCTCCTCCTCCCAAAATCTTATTAGAATCTTTTGAGATGACTCGCCATATGCCGAGGCTTTCCCCCTATCAAAATCTTCTCAGAATCTCTTGAGCTGACTTGCCATAGGCTAAGGCTCTCCTTTCATTAAATTATCTTGTTCAAAATTCTCTTCCACCCATAAATATCTGCAAACGGTCACCTAGACATCCATGTGGTTCTTTTTTTTTTATCCAAATCCATTAATTCCACCCATAAATGTCTAGAAACTATTGCCTAGACATCCATGTGTTCTTTTTTCCATCTCTTTTATCTAAATTCATCAATTCCATCCATAAATGTCTAGAAACTATCACTTAGACATCTATGTGGCTCCTTTCTCCATCTCTTTTATCCAAATCCATCAATTCCACTCGTAAATGTCTAGAAACTATTGCCTAGACATCCATGTGGTTCTTTTCTCCATCTCTTTTATCCAAATCCATCAACTCCACCCATAAATGTCTAGAAATGTTCACCTAGACATCAATGTCGTTCCTTTTTCCATCTCTTTTATCCAAATCCATCAACTCCACCTATAAATGTCTAGAAAATATCACCTAGACATCTATATGGTTTTGTTTTCAACATCTTTTGCCTAAATTCATCAATTCACCCAAAAATATCTAGCCATTAGCTTATATATCCTTTTGGTCCATTTTCTCACTTCCATTCATTAGCCATATTTTCCCCTTAAAAATGTTTAGGAACGATTGCTTAAACATCCCTATGATTCTTTTTACCATATTCCTTTTTCAACCATGTCTTCTACCCAAACATGTCCAAACACCAATCTATACATCACTTTGGTTCTTTATACCATCCCAACTCTTGGATTCACTATCATTAGAATTGCTTGATAGATAAGACAATTCCAATGAGGAGATAGCAATGAATCCTTAAATTTACACCCTTATCATCTAGCTGCACCTTAGCACTTGCTAAGTTTAACGCAATATGCGGAGCCGTTACGGTGATCTCGTTTTCTGCACTAAAATGACCCTTTTGCCCCTTTTAATCTAATTTTTAACCCCTTTTCAGCCCTATCCTTTTAGTCTTTTCACTTTTTCAATTTATAAACTACCCTCACCTATTTTTCTTATAAATATCCCCCTCCACTTCTCATTTCTCTTCACACTTTGAGTTAGAGTTGATAGCTATCATCTAATTCCTCTCTTCTTTTCCCTTCAACCACTTTCTAATTAATTAATTAATCTTTTTAATTAATTAATTATCTCACCCTAACCAAGTTAATTAATCATTTTAATTAACTAAAACTCTCTTTTTTAATTAAAATTAATCACTCAATTAATTAATTAATTAATCTTTTTAATTAATTAATTAATCACTTTTCAAAATCAAATTAATCATTTTTCTTAATCCACTCTTCATCCAAATTAATTAAAATTCCTCAATCAATGCAATCACCTAGTCCCGATAAAATAGAACTTTGGTGTGGTAAAACTCTCCGCTCGCCAAAAGCAAAGGTATTAGTCTTTTCCTCTCAAACCCAAATGAAATCAATCAATCAAATCAACCCCTAAACCTTTCCACTTAATTATGGAATGAACTACGTGGGTTTTGATCCTCATTCAATGGAGTACATAGGAATGTTTGGAATTTAAATCCAAACAGCAAATCTAAATCCTAATCAATCTTCTTTCCCCTTTTTAATTAATTTATGGATGTTTTACTTTTTTTCTTGCACTCATACCATGATTATGCATTAATCATGATATTATAATTGTCATATAATATTTGTCATTCATGAAATTAATTTTCGAAGTCAAATTGAACTTAAGAGCTAAATTTAGATTATTTAACTAAAAACCTAATCCCCAAGCTCAACTTAGTTTGAAGACTAGTGATATTTATACTTGGGAAAATTAATTGCAAAATTAATGAATTGGAGTCAATTTGGGTTTTTTCTTTAATATTTTCCCAACTAAATAAAATTAAGGTGGCGACTTCTAAAATTATTTTCAAAAACAACCAATATGAACTTGAGGGTTCATCGTGAGTTAAACCCAAATGAGCATCCCGATTCCCTCTAGCAGATCGAGCCGATGCTCAGGTAAGGCCTCACACAATCTTGCATAAATCCTCTCATCAAATCTTGAGTTGATGGTAGCCAAATCAAATGTTACTCTTAGAGAAGTGATTGGTCCCTTGCAGTTAGTCACATAAATCATCAATCCTAAGCAGAGGATATTTATTCTTCATTGTCACCTTATTCAACTACCTATAGTTAACGCACATTCTTAGGAGTCCATATTTCCTTTTAACAAATAATATTAGAGCTCCCTAGAGGGAAATGCTAGGTATGATAAAACCCTTATCAAGCAAATCTCATAGTTAGACTTTCAACTTCTTTAATTCAGAGGGTGCCATACAGTATGAAGGTATCAACATAGGTTAAGTGCCTAAAAAAAGCTCAATGATGAAATCAACTTCTCTATCAGGTGCCATTTCAGGTAATTCTCTTCCGGAGATACATCAGGGAATTCATCTACTATAAGTATTTCATGGGCAAAACTAAGGGTCTCTCAACTATCCACTACACTATCTAAGTATGCCTAGCATCCCTTCCTTAGTAACCTTTTAGCCCTTATAGTAGATATAAAATTCATTGAGAGATCACTCTTATCACCTCGATATAAAAATTCCTCTCTGTTTCTTATCTTAAATCCAATTATTTTCTTTCTACAATCAATGTAGGCATTATACGACTATAGCCAATATTTTACTATCTATCAATACATTGTCATCCTAATCATATTTATACATATAATCCTTAGAACTAAGGGGACATGCATCTCATATATAGGCAGTTAAGGTTTGCTACTGCTTACATGACAGGGCTAGCCATGTACTGGCATATGGCATGTGGTGGCCTTAGCTAGTTATATATGGAGATATGAGGTCAGCCAAAATAGGATTCATCATCTTGAGTAAATGAGGTCAAGGTCCTATACCATTAGGTCGTTCTAGTCCTTGGCTAGGGTAGTTAAAGATTGACTAAAATGGATTTCTAGTTGGAATCCCTTATATCGAGAACTGGCATTGAGAGGTGGTCATATGATCATGGTATTAGTGTTTGACATTAACTATGACCCTAGCCTAGATTGAGATCTTCTAATGAAGGGATTTGAGTGCATGGTAATTATGACTAAGGTGAATGGAATGTTGGTAACTAGCTTGACATTTGTTTCTAATTAGGCAGTTATGGCATCCAATGCTAGGGGTCACCATGACTTATGGGAGCTAATTAGGAATGGGGATTCCTAATTGGTAAAGCAAGTTTCTGTCATGATATTTTGGATAATATCATATCCCCTAGCTAATTAAAAGTGAACCTAGAAAGTCACACATAATAGAGTATTGCTTGATTGAACTTAGATTATCTCGATTACTAATAACAGTGTTTAATTAAGTAATTGAGATAATTGGACAAAGCTTGTAATTAAGTTTACAAGGTTCGTGGCATGACCTAAAGGTTAGTCTATAATTTGAGGTCTATAGATTTGGTCTTAGCTTATATAGGTTATAAGTGGGAAGAACTAAATTGAAAGACTTGTTGAATGTTAGTGTAAATGGCAAAAGGAATTTAGGGGTTTGTATCCCCAAATCCTAAATTGAATTTAGAGGTTTAGAAATTGGATCTCTTCTTATTATATGGGTCCATCCCACTAAGAACATAGATGAAAAGATAATAGGCATCTTTTATTAATGTGGGCTCTGCCCATAGCTAGAAATGCAAGTAAAAAAATGGGCTTGATGGATTCTTAATGTAATGTGGTGTCAACCCATTAATGGATGATAAAAGAAGGTGATAGGCTTGGCTAGTGGAGAATGTAGAGATTCTCCACCAAGCCCATCATCTCGATTAGGTTTCTAACCCTAGATGGATGCACCCTATATTGCTTTTCAATAGAACATTAGGAGAATGATGCAATGGGTCAAAGCCCAAAATGGAGAAATGAGTCACCAGTTAGTTTTTAAAAATTAGAAAAAATAGGTTGACTAGGATTCCTTATTTCATACCTAAACACCTTCACTAGAGATTCTGAATAAGAAAGTTAGGTATAAACTTGGAAAGGTATTAGGCACCCATAATGCCCAACTGTGAGGCTGGGTTCCACTTATGGTCAGTATTATACTAAACTTAACATGATTTTGTTTGACAGTACGATGACAGTTTATCATATTGAAGTAGTTCACCTTAACATATAATTTACTTAATTTAAACAAAGAAGAGGGAATTAAATTCATTATGAATCACGCCAAAATCCATTTGGTTGGTTTCTAACATAAAACATGCCATCCTAATTGATTAACATAAATATGCATCTTTCTAACATATTATGAGTTAATTATCAAGCATCAAACATGTGAAAGGAAAATGGGAAACAATTCTAAAACATGATCTCTAATAAATAATACATCCTAAAATATGCAAAATTTCTAATGAAACCCAATTTTAATTAATAACCTAAATTCATGCATACTAAGGTGAAAATTCCAATTAATTCCAATTTCATGCTTTAAGCAAAATGATAAATCTCCAAGTTAATTAATGACCATTAAACCCTAAGTATAAAGCATAAAATTGGGTCTAAGGGGAAGAATTCCTTCAAAAGGTGAAGGATTAAAATTACAAACCTAAAGAAAACAAAAATATAATGAAAATAAACTAAACAAATAGAGATGATAGCCTGCGAGCAAAAATCTAGATTGAAATGCATCTTGAATCACTCAAATCCAAGGTCTATAGCTCTATTATAGCCAAATCTCAAAAGGTATTTGGGTTGTTAGGCTACATATGCATGGGGGCATGTGAGGGGATGTGCACCTGTAGTGATAGACACATACTAGGGCACACACCCCTAGCCTAGATTCCATTCAATCTTTGATTGTCACTAACTTGGTCCATTTGGGCACTTTCAGGTGACTTCCAGGGGTTAAAAAACACAAAGAAAATAACTCTAAACACAAAATTAGGATTAAAACAAACAATTGAAGCATAAATGAAGGGATATGAATAAAACTCAATTTAATTGATTAAATTTGATTGAGAGAGAATCTAAGCATCAAATGACCATAAAAGAGTTTACAAACAACAAAACAAACCTAAATACCTAATGTCACAGAATGAAATTAATAAGAACATGCCACTGTTTAGATCAAATCAATATTAAAATGATGAACATACATATGAACTCATGAAATTGATTTGAATCAAATGGGAATGATACAGAAATTGCCTCAATCCATCCCACATACTTTTTAATAACTTAAAAATAATTCACTCCTACAAATCAAAACAAATAACATGATCAAAATGAGAAAATTGCATAAATCAAAATATAAATCAAGAACATATGAAATAGGCATATAAACTAAATTAATTCACAAAATTGAATGAGAAATAGAAAGGAAATTAATTGAAATCTTATTTCTATCAATCTTTACTCATCTCTAATAATTCTAAATATAATAATTATCAAACATAGCATAAATGTAGAATCAAATCATAAAATAATATAAAACATGAATGATGCACATAAAATATTAAATTAGAAAAGAAATCCAAAGAAAATTTTTTTCAATCAATTTTTTTTTCGTTTCAAATGATAGCAGTATGTGCCCTAGAAGCCATATAATAGTAGATAATAATTACCAATGTCATAATAAAAATATTCATTATGTGAAATGGGTTTCATATTATTGAATATAGTTCTTAAATATTTGTAAGATGATTTATTCTCAAGTGTTGAGAATATAAGTAACAGATCACACTTGTACAAATATTTTAAATATGTTCGTGGTCATAGGATTAATGATTAGGCATCATTAATTCTAAAAGACGATCACCTCTATTTATTTTCTATAATCAATATGTGATATGGATGATTATAGAGGTAGTGAGTCTCATGCTGCTTGACATGTGATGTCGATACAAACACATAGATATTTAGTGGATGAATAGTCAAACTGGGACGTTAGATGATAATAATATGTGGTTTTACTACTTATCAATTATTTATCATCTAGTTCATAATAATCCATATAGTTTTTTGATTTGAGGGATACTATATCTCATACATATGTGGTTAGGATTTATTACAGCTTACATAAACGTGCTATTTATATACAAATATATGGCATGTTATAGTTTTAATTTGTTATGTATAGAGGTAAGGGATCACTAAGAAAGAATTCATTACCTTGAATAAATGAGGTTGAGATCCGATGCTATTTGGTTATTCTTAATACTTAAGTTCTTAGCCAAGACAGAAAGATTCAATAGAAATAGTTTTTAGTAGGAATCTAATCTCATCAAGAATTAGAACTGAGATAAGGACATAGAATCGAGGCATATTATGGTTTGATATAAACCACTACCCTGGCCGAGACTAGGATCTTTAATGAAGGGATTTTAATGCATGATAATTTATGATCAATGGTCCATATGATGTTTAAAGTATTGGACTATAAACATTCATTTCTAATTAGGTAGTTGTGCTATGGAATGCTAGTTGTCACTCAAGACTTATGAGGCTAAATGTGAAGTGGGGATTCCATATTAGTAGAGAAAAATATTTTTTCATTCCCATTTCTAATTAGACATGAACCTAGAAAGTCACACACCCAATAGTGATTACCTTTCAAGTATAAAAGGTTTAGCATAATAGTGTTTAATTAATTGATTAGTGATAAAATGATTAAACATGTAATTATATTTATAAGGACCCTAGCATGTCCTGATGTTTAACCTATAAAGGCTTCGATTCAATTAAATCTTAATTTATATATTATGCAAATGAGAAAGATTAAATTGAAAATAACTTGGACTAAATCAAAGACTTAATTTTAAGGTTAGTGAAAACCTTAAATACATGAGAAGTGGCTAAAGCCCTTACGTGATATAAAAAAAAAGACAATTTAGGGGTTAGAGAAAATTCACTATTCATAAGCCCATGTGATAGGTTTGGGGTTAAAGAATTTTCTACTAAGGTTAAAATGGTCATTTCCACTTCAATTGGCTTTATGGAAATATTCATTAAGCCTAAAGGGTAAAATGGACATTTTATAATAAAGTATAAAGTTAAAAAGGGTGGAAGAGTCCTTTGACAAAAACTTAAGGGTTAAGTTTTAGAAAAGAATAAAAAAAGCTATAAGTTTTTATTTTCTTAAAAAGATGAATATCACTTTTGAATTGAAGTAATTTGAAGAGAGAGAAGTTTGAGAGAGGCAAAGAAAAGAAGAAAGAGTTTCTTCAATTTTTCTTTTAATCTTTAAATTCTTTTTCTTAGTTCTTTATGAAAGAACAAATTGTTTGCAATTGAAAATTGATTTAGTCCAAAATAATCACAGAGAAACCTAAACTTTCTAAGGGTTTTTGTTGAAGAATCTTGAATCAAGATTGGGTAACCAAGAGAGGGATTTAAGAACACTAAGAAAACCAAGATGGAAACTTGAAGGTGAGTTAAGTGTGGATGATCTAAAGGCTTCACACTTAGGGAGCTCTTTGTTATAAAAAGAAGGAACATTCAAGAGGAAATATGATTACTTTTCCTTCTTCTTTCTATGCATATGTGTTTTACACACAAAGTATTTGATTTGGTTGAATGACTTTTGGACCAAAATAGGTAAAGTGAAATTTTAAGTTGTTTGAAATTCTACCCTACCAACTTGATTCCGCTGCAATTAGCACCATCATTCCTTCATCAAAAATAATAATATGATCAAAACATCAAATATAAATGATAAACAATATGTTAAAATAAGAACAAATGATTAAAATACAAGAATATGAATAATATATGATTAAATGAGAAATAAAAGGAACTAATAATAAAACATAGAGGAATTCCCTCTTGCCTACCTGTCCCTTAGCAAATCCAAATCCATTGAAGAATTTGGAGCAATGTTGGTAGGAGGGGATTCAACCCTCAGGTTGTAAACATCATTTTCATAGCTTAGAGTCTTTGAAGAGTAGACTAAAAAACTTAGTTTTTAAATGTTTCGGTGTTTTGATTCTTTTTGGGTTCTTTGCTATGAGAGATGAAAGATGAGGCAGATTAATATCCTAAGTTTCTAATGCTCTGAAATTGAAATTGGGAAGCCTTAAGAACCCTTTCCTTGCTTTTAAGGTTTTAGAAAAGATCAATTTATATTAACATAAAAGATATTTTCTTTTTAACAAAAATGATTTTTGGCTTTAATTTGTTAATCAACCCCTTAATTTTTGGTTTCTAAGATTCCCCCATATGAGAAATAGGTTTAGGATAGTTTCAGGCTAAAGAAAAATGAGATGGGCTAGAGAAAAATGCATCAGGGGCCCAAATGAATGTAGCCCTCTAGCTATGCACGCATGCTTTATAGCGAGAATAGGCTATACACACTTGCCAGACCTACTCCGTTGACTAAACCCCAATGGCTTGAAAATCAAAAAGTTTTATCTCGGGGACCAAAAGGTAATTTTCTAAAATTATTTTAACCCCTCAAATCAAAAGGATTTATTAAAACCAATGATCAAAAATATTTTCAAATCTAAACCACTTTCTAAGGCATTTTGATAAAAAACCCTAAATCCCACACTTTCAATATCAAAAGACCATGTTTGTGTTCTATTCTTAAGGAAAATCATTTTGTTCATCATCATAGGGTTACAAGGGATGAAAATTAAGCATTCATAGTTTGGCCCCACTTTGACTTATTTTATTTTACAAAGTAAGGCAAAGTGTAAACTAACTCCAGTTTAATTTTTCTCCCTTATGCACACACCACAGACATAACTTATAAGTTTTTTTGTTGATTCACAATCATCATTGTCATTGTTATCATCATTATCTTCATCATTACCATTATCATTATCAACATCATTATATTGTAATCATCATTATCAACATCATTATAATTGTCGTTATAATTGTTGTCAACACCATTGTCTTTGTTATTGTAATCGCTTTCTTCTTCATTGAGTCATTAAGATCACACTATTGAGACTGCTTCTTTTGCATCAACTTGTTTTCTTTTTTGATTTAACATTCTTTACTTTCCATCCTTTTGCATTGTTTTAAAGTTATTTGCAAAACAAAGCATGCTCATGCAAAAAATGCTAATTCTTATTATGATGCACATGGTTCTCCTTCTCTCTGCAATTCTTTTTCTTTTCTTAACTTGATGCATATGGCATGCACCTTCCACTTCTTATATGATTGCATGTATGCATAAGTGGTGTTTATGGTGTTTATTACTCAAAATCTGCCTAAGTCTAAACGTATGTTCTATTATAGCATTCTGGGAATCTTTCACCTTTGCAACTGAAATAGCATCATCAAGTGAATCTATAGCATCATCAAGTGAATCTACTGGGTCTCAACCCTATAGTCAAAGGTTTGCAATCAAATATTTTCTTTCTTTTATATTTTATTTTTTTATTTTTCATTTTTCTCTTTCTTTTCTTTTCCTTTTCTATTATTTTATGGCACTAACTTTTGCCGGAGCTGCCCTATCGGATTTTCAACTCGATAAGCCTACTTTAACTTTTGCCTAACCTGACCTTTGTGGGTTTCCAACTTAGCAAGCTACAATTCTTTACCTTCTCTTTCTTTTTATTTTGTCTCTTTTGATTTTATTGCAAACCTAGATGTTGCCTCCCCAAACTAAACATATTAATAAGCACTCGCCATTTCTAGAAAACTTGTCATTATATTCAAACCCTGACGTAGCTCAATTGCTTAATTACATGCCCCTATGGAAATGACTACCTTGACCAATTGTCACGATCCATTTGTTAAGCCATGATGGTCATAGGGAGATGTAAAGTCACCTAAACCTGTAGAACTCCGTTTTAACTTATCATTCTTTACCATTTATTGTGTTGAACCTTATCCCAAGGTCGGAACCCAATTGCCTTTTCTTATTGCCAACTATTAGTTTGTCATTTTACATATAACCAAATCCTTATTAATATCATTTTAACATTCATCTCATTTTACATATGTTCATTATTTATTACACTAGCATAAATATGATTACAGTACAGTTCACAGTACATATAAATCCCAAGACACATTAGTAGTAAACCTTCGGTAATCATGGAGCTCTAAAACAACATTCTTCATAATCATATAACCCAAATTTATACACTCGAAATTAGCAAAGCAACTTCCACGTGAAAGGACAAGGCTTAGAATTTACCTTGTTGACTCATCAAACTGACCTAAAAAATTTAAATAACTAAAAAATGAGACAAAGCTTAGTAAGTACAAAATAATACAATTTATGGTGAGTATGTGGGTCATTATCAGGTTGGTTTCATTGTGACAATGGAGCGATGTTAATCAAAATTGTCATTTTTAAATCAATTTCTCATTTAATATAGAAACAATATCTTTAGCAAAAATAGTAATTTCTTGGAAGCGAAATGCTTCCCATACATATAAATTAAAAAGTGGTAGCTTAAGTCTTGCTCACTCATATGCATCACATTATGCAAGACTAATTTAGTCTTACGATTAGGCATTCCCCATTAATAGAGGTTGGGTATTCTCACCGTACCCGCAAGTTTATACCAAGTGCAAAAGGTCCGATGTACCCCACATCAGACGAGTATTTTTGCTTAACAATAGATATCAATAACAAGGTTCATATGACATTCACAATAGGGTTCAATAGAAAAAATAATGCTAAGACAAGAACAGTTCTCATCAAGAGTCATATTATGAAATCAATGTGGGCTCACAATGGCCAAATACTGTAAAGAAATATCATATCCAATATTCAATAGGCAATTCATGCTCAACATGGAATTGGAGTATTTCAATGAAAATGGTTTGATCAATAGTGGTTCATAGAATATGACACATTTTATATTATATTATTAAGTACTCACCTTGGATGCCTTTCCTCCTATTTATGTTTAACTTTGATGCTAGTAGTGCTCCCTCCACTCTTGGACAATGTTCTTATCCTTGTCTTTAGATTCTACACATTTGTATTTCAATTATACATTAATCACTTCCTTGTTAAGATATTAGTTTAAATTTAGTATAACTTGTTAACACCTTTATCTTGTTCCTTGTAGTACTAACATACTAATTTTAAGACATACTATACATATACTTGTTACTAATTTTAACATTTTCCCTTAGTTGTTTTCTAAATGGCCAAATATATTCACTTGAGGAAAGATAATTCATTTCCTCCCAATTTCCCATTTCAACTTCATAATACCCAATTAGAATCAATTTAAACAATTTCTAATATTCAATGGGATTAATTCTACTTTCACCCTCCAATTCCATAAATGAATCCAATTTCATTAAAAGTGGGGAAAATTTCTACCAATTGAATTTTTAAATTAACATTATACAAATCATGTTACACAATTCTTAAACTTAATTGCCCCTTCAATTTCATTAATTCAAGTTCAATTTTCAAAATTTCTAAATTGGTCCATAAACCTTAGAATTTGAGGAAAACCACCAATTTCCCATCAAACCTCAAACTGATCATAGATTCATCAAATTAATACCTAAACAATTTCTATCAATTAATTGATATCGAATCACTTTAATTGATAAAACCCCAATTCTTCCAATTTTAGATAATTTTGGGGAAAACCTATAATTTCTTAATCAATTCTCAAATTAATTATTGAATTATGAAATTGGCATGATAGAAAGCTTATGTGATCAATCAAATATCAAAAGCAAGCATTAGAACACAAAGTCTTTCTTTTAGCTAAGTTTATGCCTTCAAAATTTTCAAGTCTTGAACCAAGTTTCCATAATTCATTTTTAACACTTCCTAACCTTTTTTCTCCATCCAAAGTAACCTTAGATGCCCTCAAATCAAATTTAAAGTACTTTCCCTTTTATTTCATCAAAGTGACTGAAATTTGCATGTGGTGTAGCTTAGTGACTTCCATGCTTTCTTTGCT
The DNA here is from genome assembly GCA_947687605.1 of Reutealis trisperma. Classification (NCBI taxonomy): domain Eukaryota; kingdom Viridiplantae; phylum Streptophyta; class Magnoliopsida; order Malpighiales; family Euphorbiaceae; genus Reutealis; species Reutealis trisperma. The sequence continues at coordinate 123,600 of CANTUT010000313.1, forward strand.
TATTTTTACATATTAAACCTTAAATTCTCGAACTCAAATCTCATATTTAATCAAAGAACATATAAAATAAATATTTTCTAATCTTATTCTCATTTGGCCGATTCATATTTAATCAAAGAACATAACTTCTTACCTTGGAAAGCCTTGTTTTGAGTTTCTATGTTGATGTTAGAGTGGAGAGGCTTTTCCTTTTGTTGGTGGAAATTTTTGGTGTAGAGTTTACCAAGTGATGTTCATAAACAAAATTTTCCATTTATATATGAGATGTTGAATGGTAAGGATTTGATCATCTTTAATCCAATTGCTAGGATTTGATCATAATAGATGGTTATGATTTAATCAAATAGGATGGTTAGGATTTTATCTAATTTAGTGATGCTTGTCATATTGTGTTGTGTTGAGATGCTAAAATGTATCCAGTCTTTTATGTAGGAAAGATGGGAATTCAATTTATTTAAGGATTTGACTTAGTTAATTTTTATGGTTACCAAAGTCAATTTTTTATGGCTAGCTCTTCCAACATCAAATTTTATCTTGGCTAACCATTTCTAACACTAAAGAAGTTATGTTTACTTGCCCATTGGCCTTACAGGCTAGCCATCCAAGTGAGCTTAGGCTTGGAGTCCAAAAGCCCATTAACAAATCCATATTTGCACATTTCATACTTAGTAGCTCAATAAAATTTTCATTTCTTTACTTTCACTTTGGAGTACGTATTTTTACTTTCTAATTTCTCTATACACTCTAAACATTGTTGGATAAATTTTATTCACTTTATAATGCACATTTACTAGCCCTATAATAGCATTGTTCAAGTAAGTAAATCATGTAGGCTCACTACGTCAAACTAGATTTGACTTCTATTTTATTATTGTAGCTTTGATTAAAATCAACTTTTTATATCACTATTATTATCTCCAATGATTTAGAAGATATTTAATTATTATGTTCATGCCCATTCACTAGCACTTAGGCATCACATTATAAGAAAATAATTAACTTAGTCACGTTATGTCAAACTCAGTTTGACTTTCGTTTCACTATTAAAATGTTTATCAAATTTAATTTCATTTTCCATTCATTGTCACATTACTAACTCTAATAGGTTAGAGAAACCTTGGGATTACACATATAATCCTTTTAGTCGATTCATGCATTTTCTCCTCATCTACATCGTGTTTGATCAGACTTCTCATGACTTATCCTTTGCCATTAAAAGGGGAACTCAACCAAGCTAGAGTCAAAACTTCATAATTCAAATTGTTTGACAATGCTTTATATGGAAAAAATCTTTTCATAAACTTATTTCTTTCTCAACTTTAACATACATCTCTTCATTCAATATGAAATAACTATGATGAAGTTTGAATATTACATCTATCATTGGTTAGCCCTTTTAGGTTTTCCAACCAACTATTTTCACTTACACCCTTAACTTTGGCCTAGGCAATGATTGAGGAACACTTGCTGGACTATTTTCCTCATTCTTTCTCTTTCTTCTTTTCTTTTTAAGATATGTGGCTTGGCAAATTTTTTGCTCCTAAGGAGTTCAACTAGTTTAGGTGATGGACTTTCAGCTTCATTTGGATTTCTTCCTAAGTAATGAAGGTGTTTAGTAGACTTTTGTTTTAGTTGGCTCTTTGTTTCTTGATTGATTAGGTTTCATGGAGTAAGGAATTGATTCTATTTTATCTTGGATTTTCAAGTTTTAAAGAAGAGAAAGGTATTCGCCTTTCAAGTTCTTCAGGTCTATGATTTTGGATTTTCAAAGATTTGACCCTATTGGATATTGCTATATTAGCCAAATTGATTTCATTGTTTGACTAAAGGCAATGGACTTTCTATTGCTAAGGAAGTTCTAAAGGTAGTCCATTTATGATAGTATTGAACTCGGGGAGGGCAAATATGGGTATCCCGACATCTCTCCTTTTTTTTTTCTTTCTTTCATTTTTTTTCTTTTTTTTTTTTTAATTTTCTCACTCTCTCATTAGATGTAATATTGTTCTCCTGGTCATAAATTATCATAAAGAAATTAAAGACACGAGCAAGGATAATACAAAAAACATATTTATGAATCAATCTTATTATGAAAAGTAAGAATGAAAAAACTTATTGTTTTTAAAACAAAGTAAATAGAAATCCCAACTTGTTTGGCTTAAATCATTCTATATGAAGTGTCCCCACATTAATCAAATTCTGGATTATGTTTTTTAAGGTGATGCAATCATTGGTATCATGACCAACCCTCTAATGGTAGGTGTAGTACAGATTAGTTTAGAAGTTCCTTGGTATAGGATTCAGCAAAGGTTTTGGATATAATGGTTAAAGTAGTCCATCTTCCATTAAGTCTTCAAAAATACTCAATAAAAGCTCATTTAGATAGGTGAACTCCCTTTGCAAAATGGTTGGACTAGCCTTGAAATATCATGGTCTTGTAGTTGTAATGAAAAGGCTCGATGAATCATTACCTTCTGGCAATTCATTAGTTTGCCCATTCTCATAGTCTAGCTGCTTTAGCTGTATATGTACTTCCAAGAGGTCCTCCAAAGTCTTGAGAGGTACAACAAACAACCTACCATGTAAGGCAAGCAAAGATCCTTTTATAATGAGGCATACTTGCCCCTTTTTATAAGAAAATTGATCAAGGTTCAATGGCGAAATCATGGGATAGGCAAGTGTACTTGGGAAGCCGAAGAGGAGATTGTAACACCTAAGGTTTCCCTAACCTATTAGAGTTAGCAATGGAAACACTATAATGTCCATATAATGTGCCATTGGCCTTCCTGACACAACAAGACCCATAAGAACATCCTAGGAAGTAATTTTAATAAATAATGTGGCAATAAGTAAAGAATGCAATTAATTTTGTTAAGCACCCTTATGATAAAGTGAAGTCAAACTGAGTTTGATTTAATGTGACTATGTTAATAATTTATTTGAAATGAATGGGCATTGACATCTCTTAAGACATTGGGAAATGATTTTAGTGATATGAAAAGTTGATTTTAATTAAAGTTACAAGGGTACAATGAAAGTCAAACTTAGTTTGACCCAATGAGCTTACATGATGTACATACTTGAGCAATGCTAATGAAAGGCTAAAAAATGTGTACTATAGAGTGAACAAGATTTATCTAGCAATGTCTAGATGTGTAATGATATTAGAAGGTAGAAATATGTATGTTAAAGTGAAAGAAAGGAAATGGAAAACGTATTAAGTACCAAGCTTGAAACGTGCATATATGAATTTATCAATGGGCTTTTGGACTCTAAGGCCTAAGTCCATTGGATGGCTAGCCCATTAAGCCCATAAGTGGATGAACATAAGCCTTAACTAGAGTTAAGAATGGTTAACCAAGGTTGAGTTAGATGTTGGAAAAGCTAGTCACTATTTTTTACTAAGTCAATTCCTTTTGCAACTTGAATTTTCACTTCACCCACACCCAAGTCTACATTCAATTTGCTTTTTCCAAGCCATATAATGATGATCAACACCATTGTAGAGAAAATCCTAGCCCTCCAACTTGATCAAATTATAGCCATCCATTAGGGTTAAATCTTAGCCATTGTATTGAGCTTAATCAAATCTCCACCATCCAATATATATGCAAAATTTATGTTATGGTCATCATTTTTCTATCTCTACACCAAAGTTCTACCATGATAAAAGAAGTTCTCTCTCTATATCAATAGCAATAAGAACCATAACAAATCAAAGCTAACTAAGGTAAGGAATCATATCCATCTCCTCTTATTTATGTCCTAAGGCTAATTTTAGTGTTTTAGTTGCATAAAATCCTTTTTATACTATAAGGAGAAATTCGGCCATAATAGTGAATTATCAAAGAGGTGTTCTAAATTATATTTGAATATATTTATGGTTACTTTAGATGAAGAATAATGGTTTAGCAGTGTTGAAATGAACTTTAGAAACTTGTTTCAAGATTTGAACATCTCAGAGGCATAATATAGTTTGAAAGGGGAACTTGATGTTCTAATGCTAGATATTGACAATTTGATGATCATATAGGTCTTATGTTATGCTAATTACATACTTCCATGATCTATTTGAAGATTGGGTGAGGAATTAATAGCTTTCCCCAAATTCTAGGGTTTATGGAAAAATTAGAAATTTTGATAATTGAACTTGGATTCATGAAATTGAAAAGAAAATCAAGCTTAAGAATGATGTAACAAGATTTGTATAATGTTAATTTTGAAATTCAATTGATAGAAGTGATTTTCCCTAAAATTAATGAACTAGGATCACTTATGGAGTGGAATGGTGAAAGTAGAATTAATTCCATTGAATATTAGAAAGTTGTTTAAATTGATTTTACTCAAAGTGAAATGTAAAATTGAGAGGAAAGGAATTATCCTTCCTTAAATAAATAGCTTTAGCCATTTGAAGAACAACTAAGGAAAATGTTAATATTAGTAACAAGTATATGTATTGTATCCTTGACCTTAAAAGTGATAAGTTGTGCTTTAATGAACAAGATAGAAATATTAACAAGTTAAGCTAAATTAAACAAATGCTATAATGAGAAAGTGATTGATGTGCAATTGAATTGTAAATGTATAGAGTCTAAAGACAAGGATAAAGATATTATCAAAAAGTGCGAGGAGCACAAACTAGCATCAGAGTTAAATGTAAATAGGAGTAAAGGAGTCTAAGGTGAGTATTAATAATATAATATGACTTGTGCTATATGCTTTGAACCTTTGTTATTCAACCCATGATCATTGAAATATTTCAAATTCCTTGATGAGAATGAATTACCTATTTGAATATCACTCTTCAGAAAATGAATGTAAACTTGGGTGTGGGTGAAGTGAGAATTCAAGTTGGAAAAGGAATTAACTTAGTCAAAATGGTGACTAGCTTTTGCAACATATAACTCAACCTTAGTTAACCATTCTTAACTTTAGTTAAGGCTTATGTTCATCCACTTATGGGCTCAATGGGCCAACCATCCAATGGGCTTGGGCCTTAGAGTCCAAAAGCCCATTAACAAATTCATATATGCATGTTTCAAGCTTGGTACTTAATACATTTTTCATTTCCTTTCTTTCACTTTAACATACATATTTCTACCTTCTAATATCACTACACACTCTAGAAATTGCTAGATAAATCTTGTTCACACTGTAGTACTCATTTTCTAGCCTTTTATTAGCATTGTTCAAGTATGTACATCATCTAAACTCATTGGGTCAAACTAAGTTTGACTTTCATTGTACCCTTGTAACTTTGATTGAAATCAACTTTTCACATCACTATCATCATCTCCCAATGTTTTAGGGGATGTCAATGCCCATTCACTAGCATTTTAGATTCATATTTCAAATAAATTATTAACATAGTCACATTAAGTCAAACTCGGTTTGAATTTCACTTTATCATAAGGGTGTTCATCAAAATTGATTGCATTCTTTACTTGTTGCCACATTATTTATTAAAATTACTTCCTATGATGTTCTTATGGGTCTTGCCATGTCAAGAAGGCCTTGAATGACACGTTATATGGACATTATAGTGTTTCGATTGCTAACTCTAATAGATTAGGAAAACCTTGTGTATTACATTCTACTCCCCTAAGAAAATTCATCCTCAAATTTTCAAAATAGATATTTTTGGTTGATAAAGCAATTGACAATACTAGGCTACATGTCTTAGTTGTTTTCTCATATGCATTTATTATCTCCATGGGTTTTCGACCATTTCCTCGCTATATTTCTGATTCCAATTTCTTTAATGAGCCTTGTTTGCTAACAATTCTTATATTGTAAGATCTATTATGAAATCAATGTTATATCAATTTTCTAACTCATCAAATATGTAATATTTCCTTTCTCATTTTGCGTACTATAAGTCTATTTCTTTATGTCAACCCATCATAACTTAAAAATTCTTAAAGCAACATACATAGATCTTATTATTTCATTCTAAACCTCGAGAAGAGTATCTTAAGATACTATAATCCCATATCTAGTAATCATAGTCACTCTTAATACTTGTTACAAATTACAAGTATCAACTCTTTAGACAAATTACTTCGATTTTTGCTTTTCACTTATTATTGAAGAGTTCATTCATTCTATCAAATCCAACTTTCAGTCAATTGGTCCTTTGTTAAAGCTTTTTCTACAACTTCAATCATTTGGTCATCCTTTGAATATGAAATAATCATACAGTATATGTATAGTTATTTACAAGTGAAAAATATAACAAAGTTCATATTAATTTTTCATTGACTTATATATCTTATCTCCACATACTAATTACGTAATTTTACATCAAATCTTTGTAATTCTATAGTACCTCAAATCAGCATGTAGATATTCTTAGATTCCTTATCATTACTAATTGTCTTGATTACTCCAAGGTTCAATATTCTTGTCACTTTCATACTTGCTTATATATACATACTCATATGCACACTCATGAACTTATATACTTGTTATTATCCTTTTATATGGCTGGATATACAGTCGTTTTCTTGTAGGCACAACTTATCTTTGTTATTGTCACACTTATAGGCATTATCCTTTGCTTATAACTTGATTCCTTTTCACTTATTCCTTAATTTCATTAATTGCAGTTCCTTGTTCCTTGAATCTTGTATATTGTTTGCGACTTTCAACTATATCTAAAATAATTTAATAATATTCACACTTTATCCTTCTTTAATTATAATCCTTTGTTGGGCAGTTATTTCTAACTTTTTAATATTAAATCTTGTTGCACATTATCATATAGAGAGGTCTATACACTTACACAATGAAGTAGGATAAGCTCCTATTAACCATTTCACAAATGGTATTGATGCATCTATATAAAAATCCCAAAACTTCTTTGACTTCAAAGATTACATTATCATTAAAGCACTTCGGTGGTAAGATCTCGACTATCAAATACCTGTCTCATATAGTACTCTTCGTCGTTTTACTTTACTTAGTAAATTTATCACAATAAATCTCATGCAATTACATTACTATTCTAATCCAACTCCTTTTTAGTTCCTTGATCCTATAGTTTGATCTTCCCTTTCCTTTTCCTAAGAAGAGTTATTTACCACTCAATAAGGTTTTCCTATTGAGCTCAATAAAGCATGTATATTCTTTTAAATTCTCAAGTTCTTCTTATAATATATCCAATCAAACTTAATCGTTGTACATGTCACACACTTTAATGCTATTTCCTATTGATATTCATACTTATACATTTCTTTCTTTTTTATTTGTTTCTTCTATTTTATTATCAATTTGTTAGTCACTTTTCTTTCTAATTCTCAACTTAAGTTTCGATAAGTACAATGGAGAAATATAATTTTACTTGGTCAACACCATCCTTTAGTGTATTCTAACATGGTTATCGGGGTTCTTATTTCTATCATTCAAATATATGGCCCATTTATACTCCATGGAAATTTCTAGTACTTAGATGACATTCCTTATTCTCTTTTAATACTTCATCTTTCAATAAATTTAAGCATCTCTATTATTAGACTTATGTCAACTTTCCTTTCCTTATATCCACATTCTTATTTCAACTAATTCTTTTTCTTCATACTATATAACTTCAAGCCTTATTTAAACTATGATTACCTTGAAGTACTTTTCGTCTTTTGCATTAGAGTACATCCCTTTCTACATGAACTTATCCTTTTTATATACGTTACATCAAATCACTCATTTCTTAACAATTTCATATTTCTTTATTTCTAGGTGTAACTTATTCGGTACATACACCATTCTCGATAAGATTCCATCAATACTATTTTCTCATGCTCATATATCTCTCATAGTATTTAAATTTTGTATCACTAGTAAACATTTACACTTCTTGTTTTTACTTAACATTAATAACATCATTGTATCCAATTGACTATATTGCATCGAATAAATAATTCACTAAGACTATTCTCAATTGCAACATCTTATTGGCTAATTTTTCTTTTCATATTCAAGTATTCATCATATTTGAGATAAATTTTTCATATCATTTACTTGTGTTTATAACTTTTCTCTATTTATCTTTCTATAACTTTATCCTTATTAATAAAGTGCTTTATCCATATTATCTTATTCTTTAACACTTATAATTTCCTTTACCTCACAATTTCTTATATTTTCCACCTTAAAACTTAATCTATCCCACCCTTTCTTCATTGGGTTACTTTCAAAGGTTACCATTTCTTATGGTATTTATCTTCACTTATTCAATTCTATCTTATTATTAATTCAATTTCGTCATAGAATACTTCTCTTGGATGGGATTTGTCTAATCAGTTGACTTCATAAACTCCTTTTATATCATAACTTTTGTTTCCTTTTATTCTCTTTAGTTTAATTATTCATATATGTAATATTTCTTCATACCTCCCTTGCCTTATTGTTCACTATTTTTACCTTTCCACTTGACCACATTCATGTTGTTTTTGTAACTAACATGTAACCCTCCAATATCATACTTATCTTATTTTACAAGTATTCTTCCCATTATGAACTCGTTCTCAATATAAGGTATTTATGAAAATCAATCCATGTTCTTATACCCTTTTGTTTTTAGTTTAAACTTATCTTTTTCAAGTCAAACCTCCTTAGTTCCTTACTTTTTTTTTTTTTTTAAAGACTATCTCTTAATCATATATACCTTCTTGTAATTATCAATTTCTTACTCCTTTCTTGTAGAATGATCCGACATCAATCATGTTTTACTTTAGTCCTTTACTAACCTCACAACTTTATTCCCTTGGTGATTTTAAGAACTTTTCTATTACACATAGCTAATCACCTTTCTTACAAGTCACTTTAGCACATACACAATTGATCACTTCCTTACAAAGTGACCTTCCTTTAAATCATGTTAGATTAATATTCTTTCTTTGACGATACTTGATATTTTCATAAGTGACATAGAAATGCTATAAGATGGCATCCAGACAATAAATTCGACAATACCTTCTTTAGCCCATCTCACATATATCTCAATATATCATATCTATATGAACCATTTGTAGTCCCACTTGACCACTGTTTAGTATTATCTTTCATTTTATAACATCAATGGTTCATAACCTCTAATAATTTCATATAGACATATCATTCAACAATATTACATATCATTTAATCATTTACTTACATATGTCATAAACCAAGTCATTATCTCTTAAATACCTTTCACAACACAGTAAAAAAAACACATATAATACTAGTATCCAATTTACATTCCCAATGATCTTATTACAAGAACACAAATGAGGAAATTCATGAAAGCACTAAGTGGAAACCTACACAGCTGAATCCATGGTTGAGGTTCTAGTCGTGCCAATCTAGGGGCTAAAACCTAGCATCCATATAGGTGAAACCTCAATTGTGTCTCTACCCGTGGAAGGCTACTGGATAAATTTTCTAATTTGTCCTTATCACACAGCTGGAATCCTACCCGTGTGTTCACCCGTGGCTTCCCATCTTCTTCTAATGTTTAGGCTTTAAGCTTATCATATTTGGTATTCCCACTAAGTTATGACTCATTAAGGTTTATAGCACTATATTTGGACCTCGAAATATGATGCATTTCGTGACCTCATCCGCAACCACAACAATCTAATAGACAGAAGGATAAGTCTTCCGCATAATCCAACTTTAGGAAGCCATAACTCTCAGTTACGGATGAATTATAGGGCCTATAATATATCAAATCGAAGCTCATTCAGAGATCTATAATCTTGTTTGAGTTCACCTAACATTGCCCACTTTTAGGCCCAAATTCAATCATTTAAAGTTGTTTCAGAAGTTCTAAAGTTTTTCATTCAACTTTTTATACACTTTTATGGGCTATTCTTTTTGATCTTATTATAAGGCTTTATTTCAATCCTATCTAATATTAGGATTTCACCATTTAACATATAAATATGTTTGCATTACTTTAAAGAGAAATTTAAACATCAATTATCCTAATTTTCATATAATAGTCACATATTGTATAGGTACAAAAGAACTATAATATTGTATCACTTGCTTCTCAATTTAAATTTCTTACTATGTATACATACATGACATTTTCTATATCCAAAATCTATCCGTTCATAAACCAATGTCATAGGTTCCCAAAGTCTCTCTCACTATCATTATATAACTTGCCTTAGAATATCTCATATCCTAAACATTGCACATACTCTTGTATATGCAAGGATAAACATATTCACATCACTATTCACCTTTCATAAACTTTTCATGACATCATATTTAAGTTTTCACTTAATAGCATTTAGCTAATAGTTGTTGTGTGCATACATCATAAGCGTAAAGGATTTGGTATACCTTTATCATTATTCACGTTATGTAAATATTTTTCAGAACATCAATTGCACTAAACCATATTAATAATCAACAGTCGATTATACTAGGAAATTTACTCCTAGTAAGACACATACACATGTTCACTTACACACTTTTGAGCATATACTGTCATTTTCTCATATGCATAATTTGTCCTTATCATCCCATTTCCATATAGCACATAGCTCAGTCACATATATCAGTTATATCACCTTCTTATTCCTTTTTCCCATTTATGATGCACATTATACTAAGAACTTAAACTTTTATAGATAACGTGGATCTAGACTTAATGATATACTTCAAATGAAAAGAAGGAATTCCTATGCTCCATGGTTTAACTTATAACCAATAATATTTATAAAGTCTAAAGTAGACTTAAACCTTTGCTCTGATACCACTTCTGTCATAACCCACTTATTAAGCCGTGATGATCCTAGGGCATAGAGAGACATAAAGTTACCTAGACCTGTAGAACCTCATTTAACTTATAATCCCTTTACCATACATCATGTAGGACCTTATCCCAAGATTGTAACCTAATTATCTTTCCTTGTTACCTATTAGTGGCTTATCATTTCCTAACTAACTCATAATACCATTTACAAAGACAACATGTAAAATTTCTAAAATTTCATTTCATATTAATAACCAAATGTACATTATTTCATACATTATTAAAATAGTAATTACAATATAATTTACAACGCACGTAAACCCAGTAATATTTTTATACTAAACCTTCCACTACCATGGAGCTCTAAAATGATAATCTTCATAGTCAAGAATCGCAACACCTGAAACTAGCAGAGTAACTCCCAAGCTTGCTGACGCATCGATCTTGCCTGAAAAGTTTAAACCACTAAAGAATGAGATAAAGCTCAGTGAGTACATAATAATATAATATATATAGACATATGATGAGCACAAGGACCATTTTTAGGAAGGGCTCTTTATAGCAATGGAATGATCTCAATCAATATTATCATTATGTTTCAATTTCTCATTTATGATGCAACAATATCTTTAGTAGAAATAACATTTTCTTGGGAAC
>CANTUT010000313.1:142500-215000 GCA_947687605.1 Reutealis trisperma
AGTACTTAAAAACATAATGTAATTTGTGCCATCAATGAGTAACCGTTGTTTGAATCATCTTATATTGAAATGTATCACATTTCTATATTGAGCATGAATTGCTTTGTTGACTATTGAGCCATTGAACATTACTGTCTTCCTTTATGGCATTCGACCATCATGAGCCAACATCATATTGAGTTGATAATATGACCATTGATAAGATTTTATCTTTTCATTATTATTTGTTCCAATGAATTCCTTCATTGGTTATATATGTGCTCTTCCCATTGACACTAAAATAAAGCAAAAATTCTCTTTTGATGTGGGATAATACATTGGATCTTGTGCACTTGATATAAGCTTGCAAGTAAGGCAAGAATACCTAACCTTTGCTAAGAGGAATGCCTAGTCATAAGAACTGATTAGTCTTGCATAATGCAATATGTTCGAGTGAGCAAGGCACTAGTGCCAGTCGCCTGATTTATTAATTTATAAGTGGTAGTACGTTGCTTTCAAAAATTGATTAATTTCTGCTAAAGATATTGCTCATGTTACCAAAGAGAGATTGGCATTCCTTATTGACAATCTTGATTAACATCTCTTTATTACCATTAAAAAAAAGCTACTTTATTTGTACTCCATATATTCTTATATATATTATATTATTATGTACTTATTGAGCTCTGTCTCATTCCTTTAGTGGTTTAAAATTTTCAGGGCAAGTTATCGAGTTAGCAAGGAAATCTCAAGTTCTGTTCTTTAGCTTAAGAATTGCTCTACTATGTTTTAGTATTATGAAGTTTGACTATATAATTTAAAGGTTTATGTTTTAGAGCTCTATGGTTACCGAAGGTTTAGTACTAATATGTTAATGGATTTACATGTATTGTGAACCATAATGTAAACTATACTTATGTTAGCATAATAAGTAATGAACATATGTAAAAATAAGATAAATATTACAATGATATTAATGAGCATTTGGTTATATGTAAAATAACAAAATAGTAGTTGGCAATAAGAGAAGGCAATTGGGTTCCGATCTTAGGATAAGGTTCAACAAAGTAAATGGTAAGGAATAATAAGTGAAATGGGGTTCTATAGGTTTAGGTGACTTTATGTCTCCCTATGTCCTAGGATTGCCATGGCTTAACAAGTGGGTCATGACAGTAATGCATGCTATTCTCCTTATGTGATTCAACAGTATTTTAAGTGAGCATTGCCCTTATGGCTTCTTCTATAACTGAGAGGTATAGCAATAATGGTTTTCCAAGTCTTAATGGTTGCAGTACAAAGGACTCAACAGTACTCCTTGATCTTCTCAAAAGCTTTTTAGTAGTCATCATTCGATTGTTTAGAGGTTCTTTTCTTTAATAACTTAAAAATAAGACCATATAAATCAGCCAATTGAGTGATGAATTGGCTAATGTATTGCAATTGTCCCAAAATACCTTGGATTTCCTTTTCCATCTTTAAAGCTAGCATCTCCAAAATAGCCTTTGATGATGCATCAAACATGCATTTGGCGAGGTTCAATTTTAGATTGTACAGGTAATGTCTAAGGAAGAATCGATTTAATGCATTGAAGTGTCCTTGAGCTATCTCTAATTTTATCACCATATCATCTATATACACCTTAACATTCTTATGTATCATATCATAGAAGATAGTGGTTGCCATTCTTTGGTACTTTGCCCCTATATTTTTCAACCTAAAAGGCATAATCCGATAGCAATATGTATCATATTCAATTAAAAAGGTAGTTTCTCTTTTTTTAGGAGGATGGACTTAGATTTGGTTGGAATTAGATTTGGTTTTATCTTGCATACATATAAGTCAAGGAGACTACTTTATATCCTACCATATGGTCAACCAACAATCAATATAAGGTGATGGGAAGTCATCCTTTGGGCATGCCTTATTTAGATCCCAATAATCCAAACACATTTTAACTTTTTCCCTCCTTTTTTTGGGATTGGTATTATATTTGCCAACCATAAAGGATAAGTGATAGGCTTGATGAACCCATTGTCTAATTGTTTAGTGACTTCCTCCTTAATTTTTAAAGATAATTCCAACTTTAGTCATCACAACTTCTGTTTAACAGGTTTCATGTGCTCATAGATAGGAATTTTATGAATTGTTATAGCTAGATCCAGTCCAGTCATGTCCTTCGGTTCCCATGCAAAGTAATTTAAGAACTCTTGGATCATTTTGCTCAAACCATCCATGTCACGATATGATGCACTGCAAGAAAACACTAATTCATCGATTGAAATTATCGATCAATTGACTTTGGTTAGTAATTACATACCAAATACTGACTAAAATTGAATGTAAAAAATATAATCACAATATCGACAGCTTACAAACTAAAATTACCAACCGAATAAAATCTGTTGGTGAGTTTTGCAAGAATGCTGACGAGTCAATTTGCCAACTGATTTATCTCCAATTTTACCAATTGAAAGTAAGCAAAAAGTCTGGTATAGAACTCTGGTGGACATTAAAGTTTACCCATCGAGTTAGCAATCGAACAAGATGTGGCAAAAATAAATCAGTTGGCAATCAGCTAATAAAAACGTTAATTATCAACCAATTGTCGACTGACTGTAGACCAGAAGTCAAGCGCGAATCCTTAGAATTATTAAAATTTACCGGCCGATTTAGAGATCAAAAGCCATGTGTCAAAATCATTCTGTCAGTAAAATAGTCAGTAAATTTAATAAAAATATACGAAAATTTTAATGATATACCGATTGTTTATTAACCTATTACTAACCTTGTTCTTTTGACACATGGCATTCGTTGACTAAATTGGTTAGTAAATTATAAATTAATATAAATTCAGTAGGTAATCGGTAGATAAATTCAGTTGGTAAAAAAATAAATTAATATAAATTCAGTATGTAATTGGTAGGTAAATTTGGTCGGTAAAAAATTAAATATATAGTCTAGCAATTTAATCCTTTCCTCTCCATTCTTCTTCCTCTCTGCTTCTTCTCTCCCTCTCTTCTGCCCTCTGTTGTCGCCTGAATCCTGCCGTCAACCACTGATTTTAGTTGCCATTCACCTATCTTCTCTCTCAAGTACACATTATTTATTTAGTTTTCTATTTCTTTTTTTTTTTGGCACATATATATATGTAATTCTAAATAATTTTTTATTTGTTGAGTTTTATATGAATATTTATATTTTATGGGTTTATTTATTTATTTAACTTTGTGTGTTTGTTTGTATATATGGGTATATATGGACTTTATATAATTTTCTATAATTTTTCTGATTTTGTTAATTTATATGTGTAATTTTGTTGATTTGTAATGTATAATTTTCTGATTTTGTTGATTTATAAGTATAATTTTGTTGATTTATAATGGATATTATTTTGTTGATTTTGTAAATTATTTTGTTTGTTGAAAAGTATTTTTATGTTAATTTTTTATAATGGAAATTATAGATAAATTTTTACTTTAATTTTCTATAATAGAAATTATTTTTGCATAATATGGTATGATAAATTTTGTATTAATTTATTTTTGTGTTATGAAAATTATGTGGTATTAGATTAATGTAATTTGTTATTTTAATGAAAAATATTTTTGAGTGGTATTAAATTAATGTAATTTTTTTATTTAATCTTTGTAATTTTTATTAAATTTCTTTGTAAATAAAATTTATGTATTTTATTAATTGAATTTGTGCATTATTTTTAAATTGATATGTAATTAAATTTCTATATTTTTTAATAAATTTATATATGTTTTTATTAAATTATTGTGTTTTAATATAATTTATGTGGATTAGTAATATAATTTTGTGCATTTATTTAATTTTGATGTTTTTAGTTTGTAATTTATTAATTCATTATTTTAATTACTTACAATTGCAATTTCAGTTTATTTGGAAATTTTACCAAGTGTGTTGGTTCAATTTTCTACGTTATAAGGGACAGATATGTAATTTTTTTTTCTAACTTGCGAATCATATAGCATTACATATATTGGATTTATATTTATAATTTGAATAAATGTGTATTTAAATTTATATGATTTTTTATAATTGGCATGTAAATTATAATTTTGTGGCATGTAATATGTAATTAATTATGGTATAAATTATAATTTATTAGCATGTACTTTATAGCTTAATAAAAGATAGTCTGTATCTAGTATTTATACAAAAAATAAAATAAAAAGTAAAATGAAAGTATAATTTAAATGAAAATTAATAATAGAATAAAAATAAAAACTTTGAACTAGTATATTAATATTTACTAAAATTAAGAAAAATATAATTACATTATAAATATAAAAAAAGCAAAATATTATTAGCCATCGACGAAGAATATTTGAATGTAAATATTGTACAAATGATAAGAAGAAAAAGAAATTAGAAAAAAAAATAGGTATAATTAATTATAAATATTAAAATAACAAAGAAAAATAAAGATGTCATCAAATAAGGTATTGAAAATGCAAGAATTTCAATAAATATCAAAAATATTAGAATTTAATTATAATTAGAATTAAAATTATTATTAAATACAAAATATATAAAGAACAAGAAAAATAAATATACCTTAAAACAATAAATTTTAAATGCAAGCATTTCATAATTTACACAAAATAAAAAAACTTTATTTTTAATTAAGATTATATAAAATATACAAATATCAATAAAAATAAACATGCCTTAAAATAAGAAATTTTAAATGTAAGTGTTTCATAATTTACCCAAAATGAAAACTTTATTAAAATTATGATTAAATAAAAATTAAATATGCCTTAAAATAAGAACTTTTAAATGCAAGTATTTCATAAAATACCAAAAATTAAAAAAAAAATCATGACCCGAACTCGAGGGTAAATGACCGGCACTAAGATACGAGTGATGCACGTGGCTACCAGTGACCATAGTAAGCCTTATAACTTATTAAATGACAAACCATAAAATAAACCATTATTTCATTTCAGAATAGAACTATGGGTTCATAGGTTAAACAAACTTATTCCATTATCTATTCACTGCTGTTATAATTTAATATATCATTTGTTTTAAATATTAAATTGAAATAATATTCTGCTTAACAGGCATTCGACATTTGAAAGAAATTTACAAAGACGACTAAAATAAATTACAAATAATAGGGATAACATTGTAGATTTCTAGAATAGTAACACAATTTAATAATAACTCTAATAAATAGTCCAGTTTAATAAAATACATATTTCTACTAAAGAAATAAAGTAGATTAACACAATCAAAAATTTCTTCATGAGCTCATCCTACGACCTAAAAAAATAATTTGAATATGAATGAGCGTTCGACTTAATGAATGATACTAACCAAAATATCAACTCGGTGTCCTATACATATGCAACTAATATTTATGTTGGTGCATTGTGGTATAAAGGCAAATAAATTACATAAGCAAACAAGGATAGAATACAGTCTACAATGCCATAATAAACCTCAACATAAGGAGTCTATCTCTCTATCCTAGCTCTATAAATCCAATTTGTCTCTTAATACAATACTAGAGTCACAGTCATCCTAGCAGTATTAATCCGACTGGTCGCAGTAACTCGATAAGCAAGCCTCCAACCATTAGCCACCAGTCCTAACTCATCTTATTTCAATCATCATAATCGGATCCACATTCTTAAGTAGCACTATGTCATCTCAACTCCATCCGTCAACCACAAACAATTATGCATCAAAATTTTTAACTTATCAACCACAATCAAATGATAATATGCTTCTATGCAATAATGCATAAATACATTTATATAAATATACGTACGATAAATGTAAATGCATGAAAATAAGAAAATATATTAGATAGTAATACTCACAGACTTGACGATGTGTCTAACTAACTTCCTTTTGAAGTGTAACCTTTGGTGGCAAAAAGGACGCCTGAAACATCAACACTGATTAACAGACAAGATTATTAGAAAGAGAATGAATCTTAAGATTTTACTGAAACTTCAACAAAGCTTCTCTTAAAACTAGAACTTTACCCAACTGTGACAGAGAAATGACAATTCCAAACTATCAATGAATTCCCATATGATTGACCACAACTGCACAGCCACTCCTAGGCTCTAACTCAACAACATCGCCATAATACCTGATTATCAGTTTAACCAAAATCAATCTACTCAAATGTATATAGAACTATAAACCTTTTTAATATTAATTTAATTTAAATATTAATAATTCATATAATTTTGCAAAATGGATAATATTTATGTAATGACTGTTCAATTTTAATAACATTAATATGATTTATTTTCATAAGATTAATTTTAATTAATTTTAATTAATTCTTAGTAATCTTCCAAAAATAAAGTCAACTAATTATAATTAATTATTAAATTCATAAATAATTCACAATTGCAAAATTAATCAATTTTCATCATGAAATAGACATAGAAAACTAATTTAAAATTGACGATAATGCTCACCACAAAGGTCGCTGGAAAAGTTGCTGGAAAAATGTCGACGATGATGTATCAAGACAAATATGACATCTATAGATTTGTCTTAAAGTGAGGAACACGAAAACATATGACACTCTCCCTCACTTGCCCAAAATCACTAGAAAATAGATTTGGCAGCTAGCTTCTTCAATAGATTCTGAAAAATTAATTTCAAAATTCACAAAATAATATGTCAAAAAGAAGTTTAAGAGAAGAGGATTCCATTGGTACTTGAACTATTTTGAATGGACGTTAGAATAGGCTGGAATGAGCTCAAAAAGCTCATTGTTGACGACTCGAATAGGCAGCATGTGCAGAGGCTCCTTGCGGTGAACGGTAAGAGCTTATGATGGTGGACTCTCTAGTGGCCAGGCTTCCACTTGGTCCGACACAGCTCACCCAGCGAGGACCGGACTGTGACGTTCCCATCGTCAGTCCCTCTCCCCCACTCTGTCTCTCTCTAAAATGGGAAAGGGGAAGGGGGTGATAGCTTATTAGTTCTTTAACCAATCAGCTTGCCAACTGTGTACATATAATAATAATAATCTAATTTCATTCTAATTTTAAACTTTTGAATCTCAATTTTATATTTGGTATTTAATTAAATAATACACCTCAAAATATTTATTTAAAATTTAGAAAAATTTGAGATATTACAATAATAATAATCATACTAATATCATTTATATCAATGAGATAAAAATAAATTTTGATTTAATAAATATTTTTCCTCAAAATAACCACTATGATATTTTTATAATTAAATATATATAAATATTTCCTTCCACTATATTCACATATCTAACATTTAAATAAAATTACGATTAATAATATATCTTTCAAATCATATAAATCTAAAATTCCACAAAAATGAAAATTTCATTATACTTTAGTAAAAATAATATATTTTTGTACAAAATAAAATTTTATAAAATAAATAAAAATTCAGGTTATTACAATCTTCCCCCTTAAAAAAATTCATCCTTGAATTTTCAAACCAAGATAGACACTAAACACTTAAGCTAGTTCTTTCCACTTGTTTCTACTGCACTCTTTGATACACTATCTAAACTACAATTAATATATCAAATGGAACAAGGCAATTATCTCACAAGCTACTAAAATCATGATACTAAACATTCAACATAAAGCTAATCCTTAATAATTCTTTATTCAAATAACCTTAAATACCCTTAAATATAATTAGTACAACCTTAATTTCACATCCAATTAATTATAATCTTAAGCATACATTTTCCTTATGTCTTTATTACTGCTAACATCAACATTAATACATTAATCATCACTCCCATTCATTATCTATTATATTGGTCATATAAAAGTTTAACAGATAATTCCAAATTAATAATTCTATTTTTATATTCTCCATGTAATTCTGTTTTACTCCCTTTCTATATTATACATTATTTCATGATTTGAATACCTATTATCTTTCAATTGCATACATTTGCTTCATGATATCAACTCGCTTAGATTTTCACTAACATCTCATTATATATCACATTCCTAGTCAACTTAACTCATCTATATTGATGTGAGTTGAATAAATTCCAATCTCACACTAAGAAATGACCGAACTGGTTCAACCTACAAAGTAAGAAAATGAGAGTCCAGGCGCTCTGCCTGGGCGAATACTCTAATGCTTAAGTTAGTATAGTGTTTTAGCTAGAGAATATATTGCAAATATTAAGAATACCTCTCTCTATTCTTTGAGTGTCTGGGGTATTTATAATGACTTGTCTTAAGGCTTAAGTCCCTAGAAAATAGCACCACTACTGCTTCAAGTAGTGGGATAATGGTCTCCTATTTTTTAGGAAGGTGGAGAACATGGTAGGAGATTATAATTAAAGTCATGGTTTATCTTTAGTCAGATAAGGAGATCTACCTGGATGATCTATATCTAGGAGATCTACCTTGGATGATCTGTATCTGAGACATCAACCCTGGATGATCTATATCTGAGAAATCAACCCTGGATGATCTATATCTAAGAGATCTATGTTGGATGATCTATATTTGAGAGATCAACCTTAGATGATTTGTATCTTGGAGATCAACCATGGATGATCTGTATCTAGAAGTTCAACCCTGGATGATCTATATCTGGGAGATCTTGTGTATGGGCTAGCTCTTAGCTTACTTGGGACGATCCATTCAGATTGACATGCATCACATGTCCCCCCACAAATTCTGAGTTAAAGGCTCAGAATCCAATCTATGCTTTAACAATATTTCTTAGAGAGTTCATTCACGGTGATCTTCTTTTGGGTGAACCCCTAGTTCACCTTTTGGAGGTTTATTCATAGAGATCTTCTTTTGGATGAACGCTTAATTTATCTCTAGAGAGTTCATTCACGAAGATCTTCTTTTGGGTAAACCCCTAGTTCACCCTTTGGAGAGTTCATTCACGCTGATCTCCTTTTAGGTGAACCCCTAGTTCACTATTTGGAGAGTTTATTTATAGAGATCTTTTGGGTGAACCCCTAATTTATCTCTGGAGAGTTCATTCATGGAGATCTTCTTTTGGGTGAACCCCTAGTTCACCCTTTGGAGAGTTCATTTATGGATATCTTCTTTTGGGTGAACCCCTAGTTCACCATTTGGAGATTTTATTTATAGAGATCTTCTTTTGGGTGAACCCCTAATTTATCTCTAGAGAGTTCATTCTTGGAGATCTTCTTTTAGGTTAACCCCTAGTTCACCATTTGAAGTGTTTATTTATAGAGATCTTCTTTTGGGTGAACCCCTAATTTATCTCTAGAGAGTTCATTCATGGAGATCTTCTTTTGGGTTCACCCTTTGGAGAGTTCATTTATGGAGATCTTCTTTTGGGTGAACCCCTAGTTCACCCTTTGGAGAGTTCATTCATGGAGATCCTTTTTTGGGTTCACCTTTTGGAGAGCTTGTTCATGTATCTAAGGAGTCTTGGGCAAATTCTTGGTTCACCTATTCCTCAGATATATTTTTGTTATTGAAGAAAATGTCTAGGGTGTCTTGGGTGAACTCCTCGTTCACCTATTCCTTAAACTTAGGCATAGCAATCTTCTTTTGGGTGAACCCCTAGTTCACCCTTTAGAGAGTTTATTCATAGAGATCTTCTTTTGGGTGAATCCATAGGTCACCCTTTGGAGAGCTCATTCAAGTATCTAAGGAGTCTTAGGCAAATTCTTGGTTCACCTATTCCTTAGACTTAGGTATGGCAATCTTCTTTTGGATGAACTCCTTGTTCACTTTTTAGGAGAGTCATTCGTAGAGATCTTCCTTCGGGAGAACCATAGTTCTCCTTTAAGTGAATTTAAAAACACCTAAAATAATAGAAATTAATTTAAATACATAAAGTTAGAGAAATGACTGATGTGTTTTGCTAATAGTAGGCCTTTTAGTTGTCTGAGTTCCATTGTTACTTAAAGACATATCTATGGGGACAGTTGGAAAATCTAGATTGAATATCTAAAGTGGTGTTCCACACTCACCACACCAAATGATGTGAGCTAAATAAATTTTGATCTCACACTAAGAAATGACCGAACTGGTTGAACCTACAAAGTAAGGAAATGAGAGTCCAGGCACTCTGCTTGGGCAAATACTCTAATGCTTAAGTTAGTATGGTGTTTTAACTATAGAATATATTGCTAATGTTAAGAATACCTTTCTCTGTTCTTTGAGTGTCTAGGGTTATTTATAATGACTTGTCTTGAGGCTTAAGTCCCTAGAAAATAGCACCACTAATGCTTCAAGTAGTGGGATAATGGTCTACTATTTTTTAGGAAGGTGGAGAACATGGTAGGAGATTGTAATTGAAGTCATAGTTTATCTTTAGTCAGATCAAGAGATCTACCTAGATGATCTATATCTGGGAGATCTACCTTGGATGATCTATATTTGAGAGGTCAATCCTGGATGATCTATATCTGGGAGATCTATGTTGGATGATCTATATTTGAGAGATCAACCCTAGATGATCTGTATCTTGGAGATCAACCATAGATGATCTATATCTAGGAGTTTAATCCTGGATGATTTATATCTGGGAGATCTGGTGTATGGGCTAGCTCTTAGCTTGCTTGGGATGATCCATTCAGATTGACATGCATCATATATGAAACTAGACTAAAAGCCATGCATTGCTGTAGGGATTTTATTTTATTTTTAATCATATAATTTTATAAAATAAAAGGAAAATTAAGGTATAGTTTATAGATGATGTATTTGATTTTTTTTTTTGCATGGTTTAATGACAATATATGAAAAAAAAAAACATATTGAAGTGTATAATTTCATTAAAGCTTTTGTTTTCAAAGCAAAAAACATATTGTTAGGTTATTTTAAGTGTAGCAACTTTTAAACATAAGTTTCTTATAATATTCATTAACTACAGAAGATATAAAAAGAAGTGTTCAAAAAAAAAATAGAAAATAACTACTAAACAAACAATAAAAAGTAAAATTTCTTGCATTAGGATAATATTATGGTTTGATGCTTGGGAAAATCCTGCAACATAAGAACAAACAATTAAATTATTTTGTACAAAATATAATTATTATAAGTATATAACAATAGCTGTATTTTACCTTCACCAACTTAAATTGGTTTTGATTCTTCTTCATCTTTGTTAGAGGGTAATGAACATTCTTGCCTAGTAAAACAATAGTTAAAGAAATATGTAATTAATGAAAATAGTATTTTAGATAAATTTTTTTTATAATACATTTTTACCTTACACATTTTTTTTATATAGGTGATTCTTCTGAAAATAAGTCCATTATTAATGGAAGAATTATTTCACTTGCATTTGATGAACTGGAGACTTATTCCATATCAGCATTGGCTGGATTTGAAAAGCTTGAACTTTGCTTAATGGTTTTTTTTTTTTTTTTTTTTTTTTTTTTTTGTATTTGTTGATAATGGTCTTCAAAGAATTGTTGCATTAACAGGAGTTGTTTCCATTAAAGATGTGACAGATTTTTGGGAAGATGCTTGATCTCTAAAAACATGAGTCACATTAAAAGAAAAATAATAAGCATCATTAGACTGCTTATTAAGAAAAACTTGAAATAACTTGTGTAATCCATAAATTCTAGTGATTAATGGTGAGACTGAAAGCTTCTCTTTGGATGCTTGAGCAAGATTGCTTACTGATAAACCAATTAATTCAGCTGCTTGGCGGCCAAAAATATTGAACTTGGTAAAGGCTGTATCGTCCTCTACAATACAATTTAACTTGTATCTAAAAATAATTTTCATGTAAATTTACTAATTAATTGTTTATATAATGAAAAGATTTTGAGTAGTATACTAATAAAGTGGAGGTTCTTTCACTAGTCTGCATTCACCACATCAAAGTTGATCAATATAATTTTGTAGTCTAGACTTGCACAAAGGACATGCTCTATACCACTAGCCTTTTGAAACATCAACTTCCTTGATAATTGCTTCTCATGTAAATTTAATGTCCTAGATATAGCCATATAGATAAAATATAAAAAAATTAATCAATAATATAAAAAGTTGTAATATTGGTAAAAAAATAACAAATGGTAAAGTTTATACCGTATTAAAATGAATGTCCAATGATAACAGTTCTTTGATTTTCCCTCTATTATCATTTTTTTTTAGTCTCAATGTCAAAAAAGGAAGAATTTTCAACTTCAAGCTTTTCAATTATATCAATTGGCTTAATCAATCTAGAAAATAACTACATAATTATTATTATTCATCATTTAAAATATTTAAAATCAATTAAATAGCAAATTGAGAATTTACCTTTGTTTAAAATTGTAGACATCAGGAATATCCAAATCAATAAAAAAAATTTGTTGCAGAAGTGCTATTAGTTGAGACTTCATTTGTAATGCATATATAGATAAAGTACTAAATTTGAAATATATAATATAGTAATTAGTATTAGCAATATATTTTTTTATTTACCATTAAATTTTTAACTAGCATCGACAAAAAGGTAACTATGACAGCTCCATTTGATTCTTAAAGAAAAACATCGCCTTCAAGAAATTGAACAACAATCTTATCCTAAAGAGTAACATATAGCTTGTCATTACTATATAAATAATACAAATATTAATAGTTAAGTTTTGAAAAAATTTAACAGATAAATAAATTTAATTATTTTAGAATATATATACCTATAATTTTTTATTTTCAATTGATGCTTCTTTGTAACTCTTCCCATGATCTTTGCTTCTTTAACATGATCTTTGCTTCTTTAACATTTCTAATTGAAATTATTTGACCTATGACATCTATAAGGAAAAAAAAAATTAATTCTTATGATTCAAAATTAAAAGTGAGAAGGTTTGTACATATTTCTATTTATATTTACCTATCAAAAATCTTTTGTCACCTGCTCTTGATTTATCTTCATCAAAACTATAAAATTCAAGCTAGTCAAATGGGATTGGAGGATCTTTTTCATTAAGAACTTTAATAAAAACATTCCTTGGCAATTTAATTCAAAATGGATGGTGACTAATTTTGTAATTAGATTGGGCAAGAATGACAATAAAGCCAGATATGTGGTACATGCTTCCCTCGGTGAGCAATGATCGAAAATGATCAATGGATTGTTTTCGGATTGCACCTTGCATGGTATTTCCCTAATGAAATAATAAATAATAAAAATAGTCACATAATAAAATTAAAAATTAATAATAAGATAGCTATAAAATGAAAAAAAAAATAAAAATTACATAAAGCAATTCAAATTACAAACCTTATTGTTTATCATCAAGAAGTTAAGGCTGAATAATTCATTGGAATTATAAAGATTGACGAACTTCCATATTCTTGCAATGCAAATCTTTATTAGAGCATTTTTATTTTCACTTGTGATATTAGATAAAGCTATGTATGACATTTTTTTTCTTGAATGCATTCTAAAAAATAAAAAAATAAATAAAGCATAACAATTTCATATTGTACACTTTTAATGGAAATTTATTAAAAATTACTTATTATAAAAGATAATAGATAAGAAAAGAATAAATTATAATATTTGCATTTGACAATTTAGAGACAAATCATAAAAAATTTCAAAGTACACAATATTTTTAGTGTAATCTAAGTGATCATCATTTTCTTTTTTTTTTCTTTCTTATAAATAAATATTCTCAAATTTTTATGTGACGTAACTCTAGAAAATGTAACATATAATTGTCCATGAGAAAAAACACGATCATGAAGATATAAACCAACTTGTTTTAATGTTTGGCCTTGGCTTTTATAGATTGTCATACAATAAGAAACTCTTATTGGAAATTGTCTTCTTTTTAATATAAATGGGAATTTGTTTTCAGTATAAGAAAGAATAATTATGGGTGTATAAACTTTTCACCTATATGTGATCTTGTTATTATAATAGCTTCTATGACTTTGCTCCTAAATTAGTTGTCATTACTCTTGTTCCATTATATAAACCAATGCTAGGGTTAAGGTTTTGAAGTAGCATTATAGGGATGTTTTTCTTTAGTTTTAGTTCATGTTGAGGAAAACCATTAAAATTTAAAGAATTTAGAAATTCAATTGGATATAGAACTATTATCTCTTTTAATCCATTTGATATTTTACAAATTGGATATGAACTATAATAAATTTTATCTTCTTCTAGTAATAAATTAATCATTTCTTTATTAACAATATCTACAATTTCATTAGTTGGTGTAACAATAACTCTATTTTTTATGTATGAATAATCATTGTATTTCAGTAAAAAATAGGATCTGTCCCTTCAATGATTTGTTTAATTGGATCAGTTGAATTTTCAATTAACAAATGTTTAGAAATTTGAATCTAATTTCTTTCACTATCATCTTCACCTATTTTTATAGTTGGTATTAATCCATCACCAACTTGCAAAATCCATTTAGAAAATTTTTAAGTTCATTGATTTCATTAGTATCATTTGAATTTGAGGTAAGGTTCATATTTACAGTTAATCTACATACTTTCAAAAAATTCCACAAACAAGATTTTGTAATTGATGCATTTATAATATCAATTTTACTACTTTTAATGACTACAAGTAATATTTGTCTAAAATCCCCTCCCAATAAATGAATTTTCCCTTCGAAAGGATTATTTACTTTTTCTTCTTTGGTATTACATAAGACATTTCTAAATGATCTATCTAATGCCTTAAAACAATGTTTATGAGTCATAGGAGCTTCATCCCAAATAATTAATTGGGTTTTTTGTATTAATTTTGCTAATTGAGTTTCTTTTTTTATTTCACATGATGAATGTTCATTTAAATTAATAGGTATCTTAAATCTAGAATGTGCTGTTCTACCTCCAAATAGTAATAATGCAGCAATACCGGATAAAGCAACAACAAATGTAATTTTTCCTTCAGATCTTAATTTAGATATAATAACTTCATGTAAATATGTTTTACCTGTTCCACCAAATCCATATACAAAAAAATCCCCTTCTATTATTATTCATAGCATGGATTATATCATTATACACTCGTGGTTGTTCAAAATTTAAAGTTAGAATTATGTTATCATGTTTTTCTTTTTAATTTTATAATATTATAATTCAATTCTTCAACTAATAACTGATTATTAATATCACCAAGCAATGATTTATTAGGTATAGGAAAATTATGATCAGTTAGAGTAGAAGAGTTTTTATTAAAAAAATTTTCAAGTTCAAGAAGAACACTATTTTTCAAATATATGTTAGAAATAAATGAAAGTGGGATATCCGACACATTATGAAGCTCATGTTTTATATGATCAGAAAAAATTTTCCAAAATAAATTAAAGAGTTTATCTAGATGACATACTTGACAAAATAATATAATAATTGTAAATAATTTACAATAAGAAAGTTCAAAAGATGATGCACAAAAAATAACTTCTTCCCTTGGATTAATCCATTCAATATCATTTCCTATTAAGCCATATACTTCATAGGCTAATTAAAAAATAGGATATATGATTCCATTAATGGTTTTAATGTCTTCAAAATTTTTTGGTCCTTTGACTATATTTAATAGCATTCGCAAATAATAAAGTTCACCAGAATTTAGATGAATATAAGTAATTCTACCAATACAATTCCTCTCTTTCTTCTAATCCATATTTTTTCTTTGTTTTGCCAAACCTATTTTGTAGGAAATTCAACATATGTTAGTGACCTAGCATCATTATACATATTATTAGCATTCATCAATTCAGTAAACATTGTATGACCAAAATCAGGATTGTTGGAAATATAAATTAAACTACTAGGAGGTTTAAATAAAGTATTATTCATATTAGGTAAATGTATGGTCAATTTTTCAACAGTTAGATCTCTATATTGTATGGGATATTCATATAACATCCAAATTGCTTCATGTGGTATAAGAAATTGACAATCTAAATATGTTTCTATTTCATCAATGGTATTGTGGTTAGTGTCCTCATTTTGTTCATCATGTTTACCATAGTTTGTAATAATTGTTCTAATTCTATTGACCTTTATTAGCATATTTGAATAAATATTTTACCATTGTGGACTGTACGCAAAACACAACATAAATATGTGCTTCATATTTACAAATGAAATCTTTATTGTAAGAAACTAGAAAATAATTATCCACTTCATTATTGTTTTTAATAACAAAATTACCATCATTTCTACACTTATAAGTTGGAAAACCATTAACATCAATAGTTGTTTCATTTTGGTATTTTTTTGGAAAAAATTTACTACATTTTTTTTTTCTTTCATGCAAGGTGATACATAATTAATATAACCACATGGATCATGAATCATGAATTTTGAAACTAACTCATATGCTTCTAAATTAGTATCTTTTGATGGTAACTCTGCAGATATGATATCATCAATATCTAAAGCCGTAGTTGGTTTATCATCTTTGTGCAACCATAACAAATAATGAATATGAGGTAATCCTCTTTTTTGAAATTCAATAGTGTATAATAAAGCTATAACTTTACCAAAAGGCTGATTTTTTTGAAATCACCAATTAATTGGTCAACTTTTGCTTTAAAAATACGACATACAATGTCAGGCCTATCTTTTAGTTTAAAGCCAAGTATAAAATCTAACATTCTTTTTATTTCATTCCATAATGGATTGCATGTAAATGTTATAAATAAATCAGGATGGCTATAAAATCTACATATAGCCATAGCATCATGGTAATGCTTAATCATATATCTTGGACTTTTTGTATAAGCAGATGGTAATATTACTATAGATTTTCCAACGTCATTAGAATTAGTTGTTCCATGACGAACAACATTTTTTATTTCAGAATATATTTTAGATCTTAATTCTTTTTAATTTTTTTCTAAAATGGTATAATCTATCTTCTTCAACACATGAAAATGCATCTACTATAAATTGTTGAAATAAACGACCAACTCTTAATAAAGTTTTTCCCTCTATATGATGTTGTATTCTATAAGCATAATATTCACGCATTGTAACAAATCTTTTAGGAGAATTTGTGTTTAAATGTGGCATAACATATTCAATATCTACTGAGTAACCATCTTCACCATGAGGAAATAAAATCGGATATTACATTGCCATAATACTTGGATGCAAAATGCTGATTCTTTTTAAATTTCCAAATTTATGTTCAACAATTATATCTCTTTTTTTATAAAATAAACCAAAATCCCCTACTATTAATCTTGTAATTTCAAAAGATGATGGAAGATTATATTATAAACTATCTTGAGATCTTTTTCGAATTAATTTCAATCTAATAGGAAGCAAAGTATTTTCATCAAATCTATCTCGGACCATTCTAAATGATTTTGTTATTTGGTTATATTGGTCAAACAATTCTATAAGACCTACAATAATAGTTTCATTTATTGATTTATGAGGCTCATTACCCACTAAAGAATATAGTCTATTATGAACTTCATGTTATGTATCGTATATATATAATTGAGCAAATTTAGGATTTTCTCTATCAGAAGGCAATAATGAGCCCATTATATGGTAATTTTGTCCACATATTCCAAACTCATATGGTCTTGGTCTTTTGTTTATATCATAATCTTTTTTTCTTCCTATAGATGAAAAAGCAAACACAACATTATAGATTCTTATATTTTCTTTAAATTTTAAAGATAATGGACTCCTATAAGGATTCAACAAAGTATCAAGAAATGGTGGAGTTTGTTGTAACAGGGGAAGTTTTATTTTTTTCCTTTTTTACAACAATTAGTATACCTTTTTTTTTTTTTGCACAGTATTTATTGAATCATTTGTGAGTCAACCAAAATAATGCTCTACAATGATCTCAATCATTGTTTGGTATGTCAAAGTCTGATTTTTGAAGATGAGGTCATAATAAATTATAGGTAAAAAAGGTGTCTACGTGTGTCTATATATATATATATATATATATATATATATATATATATATATATATATATATATATATATATATATATATATAATTATTTTATGCTTTTATTTGTTGATGAAGAGGGATCTTCACTTTGGAAAGAAGAAGCAAAAGCTATAGTACGTTCTCTTTTACTTTGTCTTTTCAATGTAAATGAGAATGATTGATAATATGATAAAAAATTTTAAAAAAAATTTAAAATTAAATGATATTAATTCATTATGAAGTTTATTAGTTAATAAGTATTATTAGCTTATATAACTGAAAAACTTGTTGTTTCAATAATGTTCACATCCATTAAATTTTGCTCTGCACCCATGTTAAATGTTGAAGAATGGATAGCTGGAAAATTTCTTTCAATATTATTGGACAAATGATGGTGGTTAACTATTATAAAAAAAATTATTTTATTTAATTTTAAAATGTAAATTAGTGTAATTATAAAACTAATAAATTGCACAAATAATTTTATACGTGAGTTTAAATCATCTAATTGTATTGGAACATCAATTAAGCTATCATCAGTTGATGAATTAGCATCAAATAATTCCATGTTTTAATCCAATATAAAAAATTCAAAATAAACAAAATCTAACAATCTAACAACAACCAAAAATGTTGTATAATAATTTTAGGAAAAAAATAATTACGTTTTAAAGAAATATCTTACAAATTTATATTAAAATCGGTACCAAATTCGCCAAGTTAATTTTTTTTTTCCAATTGCTGAAAAAAAAAATGATAAGGGGTTAGAAAAATCAAATGAAAATTTTAATCAGTTTAGTCGACAAATAAAAATAAGCAAACAAAGCTACATATAGGGCAAGAACAATTGAAAAAAAATAAATTAGTAATTTGACAAAATTTAACAAAACAGTCTAATTTTTTTTTAAAAAATTTAACAATTCACACCAAAACATATAGTAAATTAAAAAAATAGTAATTTTCTAAATCGTGAAAAAAGCTAAAAATAAATGAGAGTTAGAAGTATCTTATTATAAAATTTTAAATTCTAAATAATAAGTAAATAATGATTTAATAAAGCAATTTAATGCAATAAAAATTATTGTTAACAATATTAAACATAATATAATGATAATAATATTATTTATTTCAAATAACTATTAATAGTTTAATAATAAAAGTATTAAAAAAATGAATTCAATATTATAAAGCAAATAAGTT
Organism: Reutealis trisperma; assembly: GCA_947687605.1. Classification (NCBI taxonomy): domain Eukaryota; kingdom Viridiplantae; phylum Streptophyta; class Magnoliopsida; order Malpighiales; family Euphorbiaceae; genus Reutealis; species Reutealis trisperma. Next base: position 161,578 of record CANTUT010000313.1, read on the forward strand.
AATGCATGTTATTATGAAAATGGTCTGTAATAGTTTTTAGTTTTAAGGTTATAAGTCATTTTACATTTCAATATTTGTTACCAAACAATAATCGTAAAATTTTAATAAATTTAATTTAAAGAAAAAACAAAAACTTGACTAACATAAATTAGTTAGTTACTTTTTTCATTATTATGTACAATTTAAATTGCACCATTCAGAAACCCAAGTACAATTTAAATTTTCATAACAGCATAGAAACTAACAATTAAAAATTATAATGAATAGAACATAATACTTGTACTATTACAAAATGCCCAAATTAAGAAAAAAATAATAGCATAGGTTGCAACACTTTTTAAGATAAAGTGTTATGGGCAAAAATCCTACCAAAGTCAGCTACAGCAAGCAAAATATACATACATACATATATATATATATATATATATATATATATATATATATATATATATATATATATATATATATATATGTATCAGAGCACTTTAAATAGGACCAACAAAAGAAGATGGTTTGAGTTCTTTTACAATAAATGAGATATTCCACTGACTGTGGACTTAACTTTTCTTAAAACTTTCATCAATTTTTCAATTTTTTTTTTCGGTTAAAGTTTGGCACTCAACTATAAATCTTTTACATGTAGATTTAAGAAGTCCTACATCTTGCTTTTCAAGCACATCACATTTTAGCTTATATATAACCAAGTTCTTATGATTATAATCAATAATATCTAAGTCAAATGCAGAAGTCAAATGATCCAAAGCAGCCAAAATGACAACATTTTTTGCATCTTTAGTGGATGCAAGGTTGAAACCTATCATATATGCGAGATACTTATTGTCTAAACTATCGTAGCACGCGTAATACACAGTATAGAAAAAATTATTTTCTCCAATACTTTGTTTATGGTATTTTGCAATAGGCAATCCTAATTGTCATAGGACATTATCCAAAGTGAAATACAAATGGATTTTGATTGTTACCATATGTAAAAAGAGAAGTTAATTAAAAAAAAATCATTGTTTCTTTGGGAAAAATATGATGAAAATAAAAAAATAAAAGCAAGTGATCTAAAATCAATAAAAAGTACATTTTTTTCAAGGAAGATGAACAGAAAAAAAATATAAGAAAAGTACTTTTTTTTATTTCTACTAAAAGATATTTGAAAAAAGTCTATAGTAACCATGCATAGCTATTATTTTTTTACAAAAACATCACATGTACTATTTAGAAATCACAATAAAGAAAAGTCGTGATACATTAAATACATTTAGTTTACAAAAAAGAGAGATTGTCTTCTTTGTGATCATCTTATCTTAATGAAATGATAATAATTAATAAATAAATATAAGAAACATAATTTATTAATTGATAATAAGCACCAAACACCAAATATGCATTTATAAATAATATCATAGCATTAAAAATCTAAAGAATAATAAAATAAGAGCAATCATTACATAAAAAACAAATATATAAAGATTAAGAATAACTATAAATTTTGAGCACTAAATTATAGAATATAAGTTTGCTACTTTAAGAGAATGAAACAACAATGAAGATGGTAAAATATACAAAAACTAATTAATAACAACAAAACATAATGCAATAAAAGTGGAAAAAAGAGAGAGAGAGTGTTGGAAAAATAGTGAAAGAAAGAAGAACAAAAACACAAAGGAAATTCTACTTTTATGTTACAAAAAAAGAACAAAGATAAAATTTAATAAAAAAATTAGTAATATTTATTTAGGAATAACACAATAAATTGGCTTGAAACACGATGAATAATCACTTTCCTAAAAGGGAAATTTGCTTCCACTCCTTCTTAAGTTTTGCTAGAGGATGAATATGCAAATTGCTTTAGTGGATATGACAAGCCTTGATAATTTCTTACACTTAGCAAATAGTGAAAGAAATCTATTAGGAATAATGGAAATTGTGTTTTGATCTTTGTTGTATGTATGAAAATTTTTCTTATTGTTCTCGATCTTCTCCTATGTCTATATATAATGCAAATGATGGTTAACAAATGAAAAGTTACAACTTTTCAATTAAAATTGTAACAATTGATGCAATCAGTCTAAAAGTTACAACTCTTTAAACAAAGTTGTAACCTTTGATACAAAATAATTAATTTATATTTAAACAAAATAAATTAATTCTAACAATCCCCCACTTGTTTATATATAAATTGTAACATTCAACTTAAGAAAGTTCAAAATATGTTTATGCTTAAAATAATGTATCTTTCGATTTGAACATTGTCTTAGTATAATAACACAATATGAAATCGAAATTCCACGTAGCATTTAGCTTTGAACAAGTTATTTCTTGTGACTCCATTTAGTTTCAATATACACATAAATATTTCATTCTTTATTCCACTCAAACACTCGTTTAGCATTTATTATGGCCATGTGCTATCCATTTTCATAAGTTTTTATGAGAGTAACTCCAAAAAACTCTCAATTGAAGCAGCACCACTTCTAAATTTATATAGGTGAAGTTCTTCCAGTGTCTTTATCACATTAAAGACACTTGTTCCTAGAACTAAACTTCATTAAGAATATTAAACTCAACCCTCAAACTTGTGACACTAAGTACTTTCCTCATGTTTAGTTTATGTACTTAAACATCCACTTATCAATGACTTAACCCCTTTGAACTTAAGAACTATTTGTTAAATAGTGTTAAGTAGGGTTACTATCATTAATGGATTTAATTAAGGAGTTTTAAACCTAACATACATGAAGTTGATTTCACTAAATCTCTTGCGAAAAGGATCAGCCAAATTCTTATTTGATTTCACAAATGTGAGAGAAATTATTCCATCTCTGATTAATTTTCTCACACAGTCATGTCTAAGACTTATGTGTCTTGACTTCCCATTATATATATCACTATATGCTTGAGTATGAGTACTCAATTATCACAAAGAAATGAAAATGGAACTCACATTCTTTGAAATCAATGGAAATTCTAAAAGAAAATCCCTCAACCATTCCGCTTCCTTTCTTGTTTCTGCTAAAGGAACAAATTCTGACTCCATAGTAGTATGTGTTGTGAGAGTCTATTTCTTGGACTTCCAAGAAATAACACCACCACCCAAAATAAATACCCAACTAGTAGTGGATTCGTTTTCTCTAACACTCGATATCCAACTTGTGTCAATATATTCTTTCAAGACAGTAGGAAAATTTGAATATTATGGACCTAGTTCTTGAGTTTTCTTAAGATAACCAAGAACTCTACCAATGGCCTTCTAATGTTCAACACTAGGATTGCTAGTAAATCTACTTAATTTACTAACTGCAAAGGCTATATCCAATCTACTGCATTGCATAACATATATTAAACATCTGATAGCACTTGCATACTCAAGTTGAGCCACAGCTCGTCCATCATTCTTGACTAAATTGATGCTTGGATCAAATAAGGTATTTATTTCTTTTATTTTTAAGTGACTAAATTTATTTAGCACCTTCTCAATATAATGAGATTGACTCAATACATATCCCCCACTATTTCTTTTAACCTTGATACCTAAAATGGTATCCACTTGTCCAAGATCCTTTATTTGGAATATGGAAGATAGAAACCTCTTGGTTTCTAATATGCCCTCTATGGCATTGCTTACAATTAATATATCATCAATATATAGACAAACAAGCACAATGTAATTATCATTTGATTTGACATATATGCATTTATCCGTTATATTATGAATAAAACCAAAAGATAAAATTGCATCATCAAACTTTTTATGCCATTGCTTAGGTGCTTGTTTTAGTCCATATAAAGATTTGACCAATTTACATACTTCATGTTCTTTTCTTATTAGAATGAAACCTTTAGGTTGTTCCATATAGACCTCTTCATTGAGATCTCCATTTAAAAATGTTGTTTTGACATCCATTTGATGAACATATAAGTCATGAATTGGTGCAAGAGCAAATATAATTCAAATAGAAGTTATTATGGCTAATGGCGCATATGTATCAAAATAATCAATGCCTTTCTTTTGTTGAAAACCTTTAGCAACCAACCTAGCTTTGTAAGTGTGCAAAGTACCATCAATGTGATACTTTTTTCGGAACACCCATTTACACCCAATAGGTTTAGAAGCTGGAGGTAAATTAATAAGTTCCCAAGTGTGATTAGACATTATTGAATCTATTTCATCTTGAATTGCATCTTTCCAAAAACATGTGTCTCTCAAAGCTATAGCTTCCTTATAAGTTTTTAGGTCATCTTCCACTTGAAGAACTAATGAGATTATTCTCACAACTTGATTTCTATCACCTTCAACAAGGTTAAAAAAAAAAAACATTAAGAGTCAATCTCATCTAGTCTAAGAATTTTTGATTTTCAAACTCTAGTACTTCTCCTTAGTTCACTAGGTTCTTCATCAACTTCTTATGAACTAGGTTGCTTTTCAACCTTTTGAGATGTCTCTCCCAGTGTTATTTCACTAGATGAATTTTGAACTCTATTTTCTGAGGCTAATAGGTGTTCAAAAATTCCACATCTCTAGATTCAATAATAATATTAGACTCTATGAACCTTCAAATTTGCACCCTTAGGATCTGACCATAGCTTGACACTTGTTAAGATTCGTGTGCTACGCATACAACGGTCTTGCTAGCCGGTTAGCAGGTAGGGGTCAAGGGGGCAGTGCTTCATAGAAAAAAAAATTTCTTGAAACTTTCACCTTCAGATGATTAGCACTCGATTACGAACCCATAGAATCAAATTGGGCTCAAATCGGATCAAAAACAAATGAGAACGGGCTGAAAAAAGAACTATAGTAGTCCGAGGCTGCGGTTATCGCAGCTGCCTCTGTGGTTATCGCAGAGGTCCCTGGGGTAGCCAATTGGCTACCGCAGCTGGCCCTGTGGTAATCGCAAAGGTCTCTGCGGTTACCGCAGCCCAGAAGAAGTTACCGCAATGCGTTTTTCCTGCTTCTCACATCGAAAATTCACCTTTTTAAGCCCCCAAACTCTCCCTATAAATACCTTGCACCTCATAACAACCAGGACACACAACTACATGCTTCTATACTCTCCATAAAGCTTTCTAAACCCTATTTATAAGCTTTTCAATCATCAAAACTCTTTTCCTAAACCTCCAAATCTCTAAAATCTCATCCCAAAACCTGCTCCATCACATAAAATCCCATTCATAAGTTCCATAATCATCTCAAAACCCTATTCACAAGCTTCCCAATCATCTCAAGTTCTATTCTTAAACTTCCTAATCAAGAAAAGGTTTAATTCAAGCCCTTTCTTTCAAAGGGAATTCGTGGTTCTCAAGCAAAGGTGTTATCTAAGTCCCTCTAAGAAGAGTTCACACTATTCAAGAGTCTTTCTTCCAAAAGAAGTGCTTGTGATATCCCTACGCCAAGGTGGAACTTAGATCCGATGCTAAGCTCGCTCCTTACATTCCTTGTCGACGAAAGCCAAAGGTAAAAGTTCCTTCCTTTTCCGTTTTAATTCCAATTCTAAGATCTAAATCTGAAAAGATCTAATTTTTTGCTAATTAAAATCTAACCTAATTAACAAATCCCTAAGCCCTTTAAAATCAATCAAAACATGATAACAAAGGCGATGGCTTAAAAACCCCTCTTTCGCAAGAAGGGAGAACTGCGTGGGGTTTGATTCCCATTCAAAGGGATACGCAAGCTTATTGTCTCTAAGGCATTCAACTCCGCTAAAATTAACAACTTCTTCTCTCACAATAAGAAGGGAGAACTGCGTGGGGTTTGATTCCCATTGAAATTATTTTTCTTAAATAAAAATTGAAATTTTAACTCTTTTTATTATAATTGTTTTAATACTCTCTTTCTTATTTTAGTTGTTAAGATTATTTGGGGAATGTGTGCTTTTCCTAGAACCTATAAGGGCTAGAGGAAAGATCCCTTGATTTTTATATTTTGACTTGTAATAATTTTAAGTAGTTTCTGCCTTATCTTTTTGCATATTGTAATTGTCATTATTTCATATTGCCATGCATTACACAAGTAATATCTGCTTCATACATCATATTATATCTGCTTATGCATACATAAAAACTTCTTTTTACAAAAGCTATTTCGTATTTAAGCCAAACTAAATTTTTTGTATTGTTTTAATCAAAACCTAGTCATCGAACCCTCTTTGGTCATTCAAGGACTAGTGCTTTTCCTTGGGATTAATGTTATAATTTTAGAGTCAATCAAATTGAGTTTTTCCTTTAATTTTTCTAACTAAAATAAACAAAATTAAAGTGGCGACTCCTTTTTCAAATTACAAAATACAATTTTCTGAACTCACAGCGAGTTCTGATCGTGGAGTTTCTCCCGAAGAGCATTTTCGATTCCTCAGCAGATCGAACCGATGCTCGGGCGAGGCCTCATAGTTGGCGACTCCACTGGAGACTTTAAAAATCTTTTTCAAATAAAGGATAAAGTGGACTACTTTTAGTAAAACAAAAGTTTGGCTCTTATTACAAAATGGCTTTTTCATGCATCACTACATTGGGCTCTTTGTCCAAAACATTAGTTTCCTAGGAAAACAAAGGATAGAAAGTAACATTGAGTGGGAAACCTTCCCTAGGTCTGGTCGCCGATAGTGAAATCATCCAACCCATGACGTATCCTCTAATCCTTTTAGAGGTGTAACAAGTATGCATGTACCGTTGGACCCACACAAGACTCCTTGACTCACATGTGGTTAGGTATATCGTACCTCTAGTGTGATGGGTTCCTTTCAAGCCACCCTTACCCTTTTATGTAATAACTTATAGAACCTTCCTTTAGGATTGTATGAACCATAATACTAAACTTGGTATTTCATGAAACCTTTTTCAATCATTCATTCATACATGCATAGATTGAACCTTGTGAATAGTCTAAAACCTATCCAAACATCTTCACACCTAAAACCCATGGTTAAAACCTAAAACCCATGGTCCACCTAAACCCATGGTCAAAACCCAAAATCCATGGTCCACCTAAACTGATGGTCAAAACCCAAAACTCATGGTTCACCTAAACCCATAGTCTGGTCCTACCCAAACCCATGTTAAACTCATGGTAAAAATAAATCCATATATGGTACCTCTATCCAAATTCACAATCCTTGTCTAAGCTAAACACTGACCTAGCTCTATTCTAGCTTCATCCTTCATAATTCTTATCCAAGCTGAACACTGATCTAGCTTTCATCTTCGACAATTCTTACCCAAGCTAAACACTAACCTAGCTTTCATCTTTCACAATTCTTACCCAAGTTAAACACTGATCTAGCTTTACCCTCAATAATCCTTACCCAAGCTAAACGCTAACCTAGCTTTCATCTTTCATAATTCTTACCCAAGCTAAACACTAACCTAGCTTTCATCTTTCATAATTCTTACCCAAGCTAAATACTGATCTAGCATTACCCTTAACAATCCTTACCCAAGCTAAACACTAACCTAGCTTTCATTTTTCACAATTCTTACCCAAGCTAAACACTGATCTAGCTTAATCTTTAGTAATCCTTACCAAAGCTAAACATTAACCTAGCTTCACTCTTATCCTTAATCATTACCCAAACTAAATGCTGACTTGGTTTCATCTTTTACATTACTATACAAACCTATGCTTCTATTTAAGCCCATAGTTGAGTCCACCATCATCCAACTATCACCAAACTCATGGTCCACCCAACCTCTAAATCCATGGTACATCCATAAACCAATCATAAAACCTATGATCCCTCCATCTTTAAGCCCATACTAAACCATCCATAAATTGCAAATCCAATTACTTGAGGCTAAACTCTAATATAGCCTTCCTAACTAAACTTTGGTTCCTCAAAAACTCAAATCTGACCTAGCTACTCAAAAGCTAAAATCCAAACTAGCCACTCAAAGCTAAAATCTAACCTAACCACCCAAAGCTAAAATCTGACCTAGCTCCCCTAGCTAAATGCCTACCTAGCTAACATCACACACCTTTACCCTCCTTTTTTCCATACCCTGTCGACCTAGCCATAAGACACCATCATCCATTACTCATAAGCCCAACATCCTTAATGTAATACCCTGAACCCAATACCTTTAGCCTAACACACTACCTTAAACACAATACCTTTGGCCCCAGCGCAATACCTTAAGCCTAATACCTTTGGCCCAATACACTATCTTAAGTCTAATACCTTTGGTTCAACTTGATACCTTAAGCCTGAGACCTTGACCTGTGCAATATTAGAAAATCATTAAAAGCCCAAATGCAATCAGCATCAATGGGAGACTATTTACTCAAAGTGTACATGCCCATCTCATTGCTTCTTTTCCAAGCACTTATCTTATTCTTTGACTTGGTTTTAAAGGTACCAATGGCAAGCCTGACTGACATGTAAGCTCTAACCAACCTACTTAAGAGGCAAGAAGAGAACCTTCAAGCTATTCTCATCTTTTTCCTAGATGCTCAACGAGCCAATTTCAATTAGTCTTTAGCTTGCCAACAATCCAGTTTCAATAATGCCCTAATCCATCTTACTTTTGCTTTCACTAATGCTTTGAGTTTCCAACGCCAACTTATCATTGATGAAGTGAGAGGAATGTTGAACCAAGCTAAGCCCATCAATGCTACACCTACTATTGACATGACTCATAATTTTACATCCTCAATCCTAAACACCAATGCCATTCTAGCCTCAGCCATGCCATCAATCTTAGATACTAACCTTGCCTCTTCTTTGAATCCTTTTCAAAGCAAGGAAAACCCCACCTCTTCTACCATCAAAAGACCTTTAAACCTCAACATTGATGCATTAGAGCAAACCCTCACAATGGAAAAAGGGTGCAAGAAGAGCAATACCTCTACTCCCCTTACCTCTACTGAATGAAAGGATATAGACACCTACGCTTCCCTTGTTGATGTCAAGCAAGAGAGTATAGAGGTAGCTAGCATGACTAGTAGGCAACCCTTGAAATCTCAATGAAGGGCTTTCACAGATTTGGGAGTTCCATTAGCAGCAGTTTATAACAAGGCTTTGAAGGCAAGAATGGTAAAACCCCTGGAACCAAGAGTCCCTCCTAATCCTTTACCAAAGAGCTACCACCCTAATGAGTATTGTGAATATCATCAAGGAGCGGGGCACCAAACCAATGCATGAAAAGCTTTGAAACATAAAATCCAGGATCTGATTGATAGTGGAGATATCATCCCCCTAAAGCAAGACCCAAGACCTTAATTGAACCTTGAGTAGCATAACATGGAGGAGTTCAAGCCTAGCTAATCTGACCTGTCTAAGGTTGAATTCCAAATCTATATCTGAGTCTGAGCCTAAGCATAAAATTCTGAGTCTAAATTTGAGTATGAGTCTGTCATTTTATTTTATTTTGTCAACCATATTAGTCCCTTTTTTTGTTATTTTATAATAAAGTTTCCTTTATAGTAATGCATCTATGTTTTCTTTTCATTATTTATGCATTAACTTTCTTATCTTCCTTAATTGAGTTTGACACGGATGAGCTTAAAAAAAAAAAAGAAAAGAAAATGAAGAAAAAGGGGTAAAGATTAAATCCACCACAATTAGCATATATCAAAATGTGGGGTATCCTCATTATCTCAAATCAATAAATGCTTCACAAGCTCCTAACCAAAGAAGGACCTCTCATGAAATAGTTGAAGCACAAGGAGCAAGCAAATGTAATTACCTATTGCACAATAGGGTAATCAAATGATGCAGCTCAATAAGGGGCGACAAGTTCAGAGAAGACCTCTATCAAACCCATAATTCAAAGATCAAAGCCTCTTGACATGAAGAAAAATAGCAAATCATAGTGGAATGCTTTCTCCCAAAATTCATTAATCCAAGCTCGCTAAGTTGAAAATCTAAAAGGGCAGCTTAGACAAAAGTTAGACCAAAAAAAAAAAAAAGGAGAGAGAGAGAGAGAGAGAAAGCTCATCCAAGTCACCTTCCCTCATGTCCAAAGTTGTTAAATTATCAATCTATCTAGTCTCATGTCTCCAAATTCATCCTTCCTCATCAAGGCTCATTCTTTAAAGTTATGCTGCCTTCTATGCCCTTATCTTACAATAGGGCCATGTCTTCCCAGAACATTATCATTTGTTATTAGTCCATCCCATCACTTAGTTCAAAAAGTTAATACTCTGTCCATCACATCCCTATCTCTCATTTGGGACCATGATCCCCAAGTTGTCTTCCTCCACTAGCCCTTTAGCCATTCCTAAAGGCTCTTGGTTTTAACCAGTGCAGTCAGTGTGTCATCAAGTCAAATCAATTAAGTGTCACTCCAAGAGTCTCTTCAATCTCAAACAACCAGAAAAGCTTGACTCACTTTTTTCCATGATTTATGTTACAAAAAGCAAAACCATACAACCTCCATGATTCTTTTTAGAAGTTTCACCTTACCTTCAAGCCATTCTCGAACTTTTCCATCCAAGCCTTATTAGCAAATCATACCATCGTTTCAAGCTTAAGCCACATACCACCCTTTTTTGGGGCAAAATCTCATCAATGGGTTGAACCAAAAATCCCAAGTCTCTCAAGACTCATCATCTTTGAATGTAGTTTCCTTGGCAAAAATAGAACTTGAGGCATATCTCCCAAAGCCTATCATTCTCAAGTTGATTAAGGAGGACTCGAACCAATCAAGGCCCATCTCATGCCTCTTTGGTAAATATCTCATGATCTTTAAAAGATTAAATTAGCAAAACATATAATCCTTGAGAATCAAAGCCTCTTAAATCCTACAAACTATTCTGATGCAACCATGTCAAAGGGCAAACCCTTATCCATGAGCCTATGGTATCCTTGTGACCAAAACCTATAGTACCATACCTGAGCCAAAGCCAGCCATCGAAAGCACCCTTGTAGAAAACTATCCTTAACACCTAGAAGCCTTTGCCTTGAAGCCCAAATTTAGAAGCCTTCATCATGAAGCCTAAAACCAAAAGCCTTCACCATGAAGCCCAAAACCAAAAGCCATCACCATGGAGCCCAAATCTAGAAGCCTTCAACTTGAAGCCTAAATTTAAAAGCCTTCATCATGAAACCCAAAATCAAAAGCCTTCACCATAAAGCCCAAAACCAAAAGCTGTCACCATAGAGCCCAAATCTAGAAGCCTTCAACTTGAAGCCCAAATTTAGAAGCCTTCACCATGAAGCCCAAAACCAAAGCCTTCATTATGAAGCCCATTCCCAGAAGCCTTCGCCATAAAGCCCAAACTAAGAAGCCTTTGCCATGAAGCCCAAACCAATAAGCCTTCACCATAAAATCTAAACCAAGAAGCCTTCACCATAAAGCTCACTCCCAAAAAGCCTTCACCACAAAGCCCACTCCTAAAAGGCCTTCATGATCTCCTCTAAGCCAAAATCTAACTGAGCCTTCACAATTGATTACCTAGCCTAACCTTTTCCTCTAAGCCAAAGATTAGCCTCCAAGGTTTAGCATCCTAATTTGATCTCTCTAATAAAATCTAGCCAAGCCTTCCAAATGAACTCACCAGAAGGCCACAGCTTGACCTAGCATCTAATATGATCTCTCATGAAGCCAAACCAAACTTAGGTTCTAAATGAACCTAGCTGAACCTGACTCAGCCTTCTAAAAATAATCCACTCATTCTAAACAAATCTCCCTTAAAGCTAAAACCAGAAGGCCATAACTGACCAAGTCAATTGCCGGACCTGACCTTCCCTAAAACTAGACCTGACCTAAACCTTACCATCTCAAGGGACTTAACCCTCTTATTCAAGCTTTCCAATTCAGCCTTAAGCCAAACATTATTACAAACTGAACACACCTAAACCTTGACCAACCTCTTCCAGCCATACTTGGTTTAACCTCCCGAAGTGACTTTTTCTTAGGCCAAAATAATAACCATTAACCAACTAACCTTATACTTGACATGCCCATTTCAACTTTAAGCTAGCTGATCAGCCAAAAAAAAAAAAAAAAACCAAACTACTTTCCTTTATCATCCTAAAGTAAGGGCAGCTAAACCTGACTCAGCCTTCTAAAAATAATCCACTCATTCTAAACAAATCTCCCTTAAAGCTGAAACCAGAAGGCCATAACTGACCAAGTCAATTGCCGGACCTGACCTTCCCTAAAACTAGACTTGACCTAAACCTTACCATCTCAAAGGACTTAACCCTCTTATTCAAGCTTTCCAATTCAGCCTTAAGCCAAACATTATTACAAACTGAACACACCTAAACCCTGACCAACCTCTTCCAGCCATACTTGGTTTAACCTCCTGAAGTGACTTTTTCCTAGGCCAAAATAATAGCCATTGACCAACTAACCTTATACTTGACATGTCCATTTCAACTTTAACCTAGCTGATCAGCCAAAAAAAAAAAACCAAACTGCGTTCCTTTATCATCCTAAAGTAAGGGCAGCCGAACCTGACTCAGTCTTCTAAAAATAATCCACTCATTCTAAACAAATCTCCCTTAAAGAAAAAAACCAGAAGGCCATAACTGACCAAGTCAATTGCCGGACCTGACCTTCCCTAAAACTAGACTTGACCTAAACCTTACCATGTCAAGGGACTTAACCCTCTTATTCAAGCTTTCCAATTCAGCCTTAAGCTAAGCATTATTACAAATCGAACACACCTAAACCCTAACCAACCTCTTCCAGCCATACTTGGTTTAACCTCCTGAAGTGACTTTTTCCTAGGCCAAAATAATAGCCATTGACCAACTAACCTTATACTTGACATGCCCATTTCAACTTTAAGCTAGCTGATTAGCTAAAAAAAAAAAAAACCAAACTACTTTCCTTTATCATCCTAAAGTAAGGGCACGTCCCTTCCAAATATTCACCTTTCGAAGGTGGGGGCATCTTTCTCTCATAAGCTCAGCACTCTCCTACCAAACTGACCCTTCACAAGTTCAAGGTATCCAATCATTGCATAATCATATGCATTTCATGATAGAACAAGTTGTAAGTTAGACTTCCAAATCAAAATGGATCATCTCTTTCCTACCAGACAAGGTCATCATTATTCCTACCAAACAAGAACATCATTTTTTAGCTCCTACTAGAAAGGACAACCTTAGGTTCAATACCTTAAATCTAAATTAGGTATTCCTTTTAATCATACCATCCTAAGATAGCCTTAGGATCCATACCTTAAATCTGAATTAGGTATCTCTTTCAATCAAACTCATCCTAGGATAGTCTTAGGATTCATACCTTAAATCTGAATTAGGTATCCCTTTTATCAAACCCATCCTAGGATAGCTTTATGATTCATACCTTAAATCTGAATTAGTTATCTCTTTTATCAGAGCCATCCTAGGATAGCCTTAGGATTCATACCTTAAATCTAAATTAGGTATCCCCTTTATCAGACCCATCCTAGGATAGCCTTAGGATTCATACCTTAAATCTGAATTAGGTAACCCCTTTATCAGACCTATCCTAGGATAGCCTTAGGATTCATACCTTAAATCTAAATTAGGTATCCCCTTTATCAGACCCATCCTAAGATAGCCTTAGGATTCATACCTTAAATCTGAATTAGGTATCCCTTTTGATCAGACCCATCCTAGGATAGCCTTAGGATTCATACCTTAAATCTGAATTAGATATCCCCTTTATCAGACCCATCCTAAGATAGCCTTAGGATTCATACCTTAAATCTGAATTAGGTATCCCCTTTTGATCAGACCCATCCTAGGATAGCCTTATGATTCATACCTTAAATCTAAATTAAGTATCCCCTTTTGATCAGACCCATCCTAGGATAGCCTTAGGATTTATATCATAAATTTGAATTAGGTATCCTTTTTAATCAGACCATCCTAGGATAGCCTTAGGATCATTTCACCCATAAATGTTTAGATCATCTAAGCATCCCTGTGGTTCCTTTTTTTCACTAGTTTTTAAAAATCAACCATTTTCACCCAAACATGTCTAGATGCTGACTTAGGCATCCGTTTGGTTCATCTTATCATCCCTCATTCTAGGGTTCACTATCATCAAATTACCTTTTACTCAAAGCCAATCCTGATGAGGGGGCAGCTGTGAACCTTCAAATTTGCACCCTTAGGATCCGACCGTAGCTTGACACTTGCTAAGATTTGTGTGCTATGCATACGGTGGTTCCACTAGCCGGTTAGCGGGTAGAGTTCAAGGGGTAGCGCCCCGTAGAAAAAAAAAATTTCTTAAAACTTACACCTTCAGATGATTAGCACTTGATTATGAACCCATAGAATCAAACTGGGCTCAAATTGGATAAAAAACGGATGAGAATGGGCTAAAAAATGAACTGTGACAGTCCGTGGGCCCGTTGCGATAACCTGTAGCCAGCTGCAGTTATCGCAGCCACCTCTGTGGTTACCGCAGAGGTCCCTAGGGTAGCCAATTGGCTACCGCAGCTAGCCCTGTGGTAACCGCAAAGCTCTTTGCGGTTACCGCAGCCTAGAAGGATTTACCGCAACGCATTTTTCCTGCTTCCTATACAGAAAATTCACCTTTTTAAGCCCCCAAACTCCCCCTATAAATACTTGCACCTCATAACAACCAGGACACACAACTACATGCTTTTATACTCTCCATAAAGCTTTCTAAACCTTATTTCTAAGCTTTTCAATCATTAAAACCCTCTTCCTAAACCTCTAAATCTCTAAAATCTCATCCCAAAACCTCCTCCATCAAATAAAACCCCATTCATAAGTTCCATAATCATCTCAAAACTGCATTCACAAGCTTCCCAATCATTTCAAGTTCTATTCTTAAACTTCCTAATCAAGAAAAGGTTTAATTCAAGCCCTTTCTTTCAAAGGGAATTCGTAGTTCTCAAGTAAAGGTGTTATCCAAGTCCCTCCAAGAAGAGTTCACACTATTCAAGAGTGCTTCTTCCCAAAGGAGCGCTGGTGATATCCCTAGGCCAAGGTAGAAATTAGATCCGATGTTAAGCTCGCTCCTTACATTCCTTGCCGACGAAAGCCAAAGGTAAAAGTTCCTTCCTTTTCCTTTTAAATTCCAATTCTAAGATCTAAATATGAAAAGATCTAATTTTTTGCTAATTAAAATCTGACCTAATTAACAAATTCCTAAACCCTTTAAAATCAATCAAAACATGATAACAAAGGTGATGACTTAAAAACCCCTCCTTCGCAAGAAGGGAGAACTGTGTGGGGTTTGATTCCCATTCAAAGGGATACACAGGTTTGCTGTCTTTAAGGCATTCAACTCTGCTAAAATTAATAACTTCTTCTCTCTATCACCTTTTTCACATAGCTTAGGATTGAAATTATTTTTCTTAAATAAAAATTGAAATTTTAACTCTTTTTATTATAATTGTTTTAATACTCTCTTTCTTATTTTAGTTGTTAAGATTATTTGGGGAATGTGTGCTTTTCTTAGAACCCATAAGGGTTAGAGGAAAGATCCCTTAATTTTTATATTTTGACTCATAATAATTTTAAGTAGTTTCTCCCTTATTTTTTGCATCTTGTAATTGTCATTATTTCATATTGCCATGCATTACATGAGTAATATTGGCTTCATACATCATATTATATCTGCTCATGCATATATAAAACTTCTTTTTACAAAATCTATTTCGTATTTAAGCCAAACTAAAATTTTTGTATTGTTTTAACCAAAATCTAGTTCCCGAACCCTCTTTGGTCATTCGAGGACTAGTGCTTTTCCTTGGGATTAATGTTGTAATTTTGGAGTGAATCAAATTGGGTTTTTCCTTTATTTTTCCCAACTAAAATAAGCAAAATTAAAGTGGTGACTCCTTTTTCAAATTACAAAATACAATTTTTTGAACTCACAGCGAGTTCCAATCATGGAGTTTCTCCTGAAGAGCATTTCGATTCCTCAACGGATTGGATCGATGCTTGGGCGAGGCCTCACAGACTCTAAATTTAAAAGTCTATAAGCTTTGCTATTAGTGGCATAACCAACAAAAGCACACTTGATCCCTCTAGGTCCCAATTTGGTCCTTTTTGGATCATTGTTCTCACAATGCGCAAGACACCCCCACATTTTGAAATACCCTATATTGGGTTTTCTTCCTTTCCATAATTCATATGAAGAAATTTAATTTTTCTTCATAGGGATTCTATTCATAATATGACATGTAGCAAGAAGAGCTTCACCCCATAAATTAAAAGACAATTTAGCATGCAACAACAAAGCATTAACCATTTCTAAATAAGTTCTATTTTTCCTTTGTGCTTACCCATTTTGTTCAGGGGTTCTAGGTTCTAAACATTGATGAATAATACCATTTTCTTCACAAAATTTATTAAATTCAAGTGAAAAATATTCTCCACCTCTATCACTTCTTAAAATTTTAATTTTCTTACCAAGTTGATTTTCAACTTTAGCTTTATAATTTTAAATACATTAAAAGCCTTATCCTTATATTTCAACAAATATACATATGTGTATCTAGAATAATCATCAATGAAAGTGATAAAATATCTATTTCCACCTATTGTTAACATGCCATTCAATTCACAAATATCCAAATGGATTAAATCAAGTAAATTAGTGCATCTTTCAACACTTTTAAATGACTTTTTAATCATCTTTGACTTGATACATAATTCACATTTTTGGAAATCATTAACATTACAAGATATCATACCACATTTAACCATTCCTTTTATAGAATTTAAACCAATATGTCCTAACCATTGGTGCCATAAAGAAAATGAATCATGCATGTAGACAAAAACATCACACTTATTATTATTATTATTATTAGAAATACAAGAATTGTCAAGTACTGTTCACAACTTGACCATTCTATCACAATAATAGCCCTTTCCAACAAATACACCATTTCAGAATAAGATTAACTTTTCTAACTCATAAACTAATTTGATACTCGGTTTGCACAATAAATCTCCACTAACAAGATTTCTACTCATATTAGGAACATGGAGTACATTAGTAAGAATTACTTTCTTGCTTAAAATTAAGACAAGATCAATACTTCTAATTTCATGCACTTTGGACCTCTTTTCATTTCCCAATTGAAATTTCTTGTCCATCACCAACTTCTTTGTAGGTCTTGAAGAGAGATATATCATAACAAACATGGACTGCTGCACATGTATTAGACCACCAACTAGAAATCTTGTCTTGAATCACATTAACTTCACTAATGATGGCAACAATGTCATCATTTTGGTTCAAGACATTGACTTCCGGTTGTTAGGTTTTCTTGAACCTGCATTATCTAACATAATGACTAGGTTTCCTACAAACAAAATAGCCCCCTTTCTTGGTCTTCTTGAACTTTCCTTGTTCCTTTTTAGGACCAAGAAAATGTTTTTGATTTTGTTTGCCTTTATTTGGTTTATTTGAAGGCTTACTCACTACATTTGCTTTTGTTATTATTATTATAAGAATTTTCATTCTTGTCTCTCACCTTTGATTCCTCTTAGATTCAAAGATGTTTTTGCAATTCTTCAAAGGAATAATCCTTAGTATCGTGAAGAAGCTTTTTTTTATAATTTTTCCAAGATGAAGGTAATTTTGTAATAATTGCGCCAACTTGAAAAAGTTCAGGAAGTGTAATTTTTGCAGCCTTCAATTGATTTACTAGTCTTGCAATTCATGTACTTGTGACAAGATAGGCATATTAGCATTAAACTTATACTCAAAATAAGTAGAGATAGGGAACTTTTTCGTACTTGTCTCCTTGTCTTTGTACTTGAAATCCAATGCATTCCAAATTGCCAAGGCAGACTTTTCATTCGTATAGAGATCATATAACCAGTCGAACAATGCATTGGGAATTTGGCCGCTGCACACAATTTCATCTTCCCCTCTTTTCTTTCTTCGGGCTATCACTATTTCAAAATCATTATTGGTAGGTGGGGGAATAGGAGGAAGATTAGGATCTAAAACATAAAATACTTTTAATGCAATAAGCAAGAATTTTAACTTTTCTTTCCACCTCAAGAAATTTATTCCATCAAAATGATCAAGATGAACATCTTGATTCATCATTGTAACTATGTTGTTGTCCATTGTAGGATAATTAAAGAAAAATTTTGCTTTTAAATTGTTGGAAAAATAGTGAAAGAAAGAAAAACAACAACACAAAGGAAATTCTACTTTTATGTTACAAAAAAAAGAACAAAGATAGATTTTAGTAAAAGAAAAATTAGAAATATTGATGTAGGAATAACACAATAAATTAGCTTAAAATATGATGAATAATCACTTTCCTAAAAGCGAAATTTGCTCCCACTCATTCTCGAGTTTTGCTATAGGATAAATATGTAAATTGCTCTATTGTATATAATAAACCTTGAAAATTTCTTACACTTAGCAAATATTGAAAGAAATCTATTAGGAATAATGGAAATTATGTTTTGATCTTTCTTGTATGTATGAAAAAAAAAATTTATTATTTTTCTCTATCTTCTCCTATGTCAATATATAATGCAAATAGTGGTTAACAAATGAAAAAGTTATAACTTTCCAATTAAAATTTTATCTATTGATGTAGTTAATCTAAAAGTTACAACTTTTCAAATAAAGTTATAACTTTTGATACAAATTAATTAATTTATATTTTAACAAAGTAAATCAATTCTAGCAGAGATAGATATTAATGCTTTAAATGAAGATTGACCTTTGAGACAACAATAAAAAAATAAAAAAAAAAGAAATAAATTCTAAATAAAGAAAGCAACCTTAAAGAAGAAGCCCAAAAAACATATGGCATTAAGTACTATCAAGATAAGTTCTATTTATAAGAACACTCTAGTAAGAAAGAAAAAGAACTGGTAAAGCGGTAGATAATTGTATATGTCAAGCAAGCATAAAATGATAGAAGTGAGGTGAAAATATGAAAATATTTACTTTTAAAAAAATATTGGCAGCAAGGTAAGTTTAAGCTTAACTATCAGACTATTACAACTTAAAAGATTAAGAAAAAGTACAAGTATGGTAAAAAGAAGTGAAAAAAAATTGAAAAAAATTGATAATCAACACATTTAATATGAGGAAAAAAATTATATTTTAAGACAGTTGAAAATACCACTACTGTACATGTAATCATGAAACAAAATGGGAAATAATAGAATTCATTAAATACAATAGCTAAACTTAATACCATGACTTATATTTAAAGTAAAATTATTTTAGGATCAAAAAATATAATACCATAACTTAAAAAAGGTAAAAGAATATAGGCATGGAAAAAAAAATTAGATATGCTTGAAAATTAATTTAAGTATAAATACAAAAAAAGAGGAATGAAGATAAATTACAAGGTTAAAATGATAAAGAGAAGACTAAAATAATAATAAACAACATATCAAGAGAATAAACTTAAATTTGAGAACTTTACATACAACTATCAACTAATATAGATGAAAAATGAATTTCATGAAAAAAAAAAAAAATCAAAGAATAGGTTTAAGGCCACAAACAAAAAATAAACTAAAATATTAAATGAAATTAAAACCACTAAATTCTAAAAATGATTTTAGACAAAAGAGACAACCAAAAACCACAAAAATTATTTTTGGTAACAAATCATAAAGATGAAATAAAACAATCATGCATGTAGTACTAATAAATAGAAACTTTAAAAAGATTAATTTAAAAAATAAAAAAAAAACACAAAATAATTGAAGGCCTAACAAATATTACATAAATGAAGAACAAACACTTAAAACAAAAACATGAAAGAAAGAAAAGGAAAAAAAAATTAGACAAAACATTATAGATACCAAAAATAATAATAAGAAATATGGGGCAGGAAAAAAAATAATTGGAGAAGAAAATCAACTCAATAAAACACCTCCTAACCTACAAACACGAGAAAGAAAAACTAATTAGCAAAAAATAAAACTAAATTAACTATAAATAAGAGGGATAAAAATATTTTTTTAAAAAGCAAAATAAAAATACAACAAACAAACAAAAGTAAGTTTTTAAAAAAATTAAATATTATGTTTAATATCATTCTTAAATTTTTAAAAAATAAAAATAATAATTTGAAAATAATAGATCTATTTAATTTAATATTTTCTTCAAACAAAATTTTTAAATTCAACAATTAAGAATATTAAGAAAGATTATAGGTAACAATAAAATATTCATTTATATGTAAGCTTAATTAATTTAAAAATTGTTATTACTTGTACATTTAAAAAAGAAAAGTCTATTTAAAATAAAATAGTATTTTATTTATGAATCCTTTGACTATCATGTTTCTTTTTCATTTAATTATTCCTTCATCTCTTCTACATATTTAAACTTAATGACATATTAAAGACCACATTAATATAAATTTATACCGAGTAATTATAATTTACAAATTAAAGGACCTAAAAAATCTCAATTAGCATACTAAACCAATAAATTCGTAATCTTTCCAAGAAATACAATAAATAACTGCTTCAATTGTGAAAAAGAGACACAAAAGCATAGAAAGGCTTCTAGTTAGTGTTTCTTTCTCAGAAAAAAAAAAAAAAAAAAGCAGTAATTTTGTTTAATTAATATAGAAAGATAGAATTATAAACAAAGTTCATTGGTTAATTTAGTCTGATATTAGTTTTCTAAAATCACAAATACTTGAATGAAAAAAAAAAAGGTACAGAGCAAAAGAATGCATCTTATGCAAATATGTTAAAGTGAGAAAATAATTAAATTCATTTTTTTAAGGTTTAACCCTCAATTAATTTAAAAAGTTATTATAGTTTATATATATGGAAAATATTTCTTTAAAATAAAAAAATAATTTAAATATTTTTTTGCATAATATGAATTCTTTGACTATATATTATGTTCCTCTTCATTTAAGTATTGTTTCATTTCTACGGCATATTTGAACTTAATGATAAATTGAAGACCATATCAATATATATTTACATAAACAATTGTGATCTACAAACTAAAACACCTAATGAAATCTCAATTAACATTCTTAAACCGACAAATTCGTAACCTTTCTAAAAGAATATTATTAATAACTACTTCAGTTGTGAAAAATAGCCAAAAAATAATAGAAAAACTTCTAGTTAGTATCTCTTTCTCAAAACAAAAGTAATAATTTTATTTGCTTAATATATGAAGACAGAATTATAAACAAAGTTGATTGTCTAATTGAATTTGTTATTAGTTTAACCTAATAAAGACATAGCTTTTGGTCTACTCTATAGTTTTCATTACTTAATTTTATTAGAAAATAAATGTTCATTTGCACCACATTATTAAAAAAATAAAAAAGATAAAGCTTATATAACGCAACATAAGCATACATGTTCATTTAAAAAATATCTACTACTTTCAATTTGCTTTAATCTCAATAAATTTGACTTATAAGAAACATATATATATCAATAAAGAATATTATAATTATTCTTTTTTCTAGAAAGAGAAACAACAATTTTCTTATTTTTTTAAAAAAATAAACTTACCTAATAATTGCAATTATAAAAATACCAATCACACATGTTCATTAAACAAAATAATAACCACTATATTATAAGAAAAATATGTCAAAAGAAGGAGACGTTCGCATATTTGAGTTGATAAATAATTAATAACTCAAATATGCAAACGTCTACCACCTTTAATCTATTTTTATATATAATATAGTCTTATATAAAAAATTAAATATATATAACAATATCTCATTTCATTACCAATTTATATTTAATTCTTCCTCTATTTTAAATCAACGCTTTAATTTTTGTCTTTACACAATATTATGTTTAAAATGATAGATATTTGTATATTTATATTTATAAATAATAATATAGTTAATATATGTATATTTTAAATATTACAGTTTTTCAATTAAAAAATACAGGCATTTATTGCTATCGATTTATTTCCCATTAAAATAAAAATACAATAAGATATTGACTTCTAACAAAACAATCTTAATTCAAACAACCAGTCAATGTAGTGTTTTATTATAAAATATAAAAAAGAAAATAGACAAATAGGGAAAATACTTATCTCAAAATGGATTTCCATTATATAGAACCACAACTAATTATCTTGAAAAACAAAATGAAATAATCAGGAAAAAAAAATCTAATCAAGAAACTATAGTAACAACAAAAATTGTCTTTTGTATTTTCCTTAATCAAAGTGCACTCATTCTAAAAACATAGAAATCAATACATGTGTTAATTAACAATCAAGGCTAAACCATATGTAAATGTCAAAAACCTAGGTTGATATAAAGCTAAAATATATCAGTTTCTAAAATGAATATATATAATCCATTTCAAACTCAAAATAATCACACTTTGTCTTTTGAACTTGTTCACAGATACATAGCAATTTAATTAGAAATAATTTTATCTTCATGCTTGAATCAACAAAGATAATGTTTTTACCAATAAACTAAAAAATTTTAAACAGGAAAGTCTTAGTGACAATCACAATAATTATATCGTTCACAGACCCAATCAATAATCATCCTCACTTAACATTTATATCATTTAGACCTAATCAACAAAGAAAAACCTTTGATTTAAACTCATTCACTATAATTCACCAAAATAAAAACTCAAAAATAATTTAATTGACCTTCCACGATGCAACAATAAAATCGCCCCTTTAAAACATCAATCCAAGCAAGACTCCTTCACTGGATATCATTTACAACCTATTACATTTAAAATAGAAGAATAACTCAAAATATTTATTTTGTTTGATTCGATAATAAAATCGAAAAATTTCAATGAAAAACAAAATTACAAAATATTGAATATTGAATAACAAAAGACAAGTTAAACAAAAGACAAGTTAAACAACCCTAATTCTAGGTAATTGACTATATTTACATACAAATGGTAGTTAAAAATCTCAAAATTTAATTGAATTACAATTCAAGTGAGCTTGATAAAGGACAATGTTAAAGAATTAATTGCAACACAAAACCAAAAAATAGAGTTAGAAATTGGAAAAAAAAAATGTAAAATTCACAACCCACAACAGCAACACAATCTTCTTTGATATTTTATTTTTTTTTTCAAATTTCAATCATGATAAATAATAGTATTATAAAAGAGTGCCAAAGTTGGGCCTGAATCAATTCTATTTTTACTTATTTGTATTGCTTCATAAAAATGGATACAACTGTTTTAGTAATTATAAGATTAGTGAAAGGGGCTCAAATGTAAGAAAACACACAGTGCACAAATTAAGTAAAATTTCATTATTTTATTGTATATCTTTGAACCTTTCACTTGCAAAGTGCTAACACATATCACATGCAAAGTTACATAACTACAACCTCAAATTAAACATTGTTACACAAATACAACTTCAAATTGCTAGAAAGTTGTATAGTAACATCACAGGCAAAAGAAAAAGCCATTTTATGCAAGAAGCATCATACATCGAATAAACATAAGGAAAAAAAATTAAACATTAAAAGTTGATAGAAAATAAAATTCATTTTAGACACATTAAATGTGGTAAAAAAAACTCAAAGCAAAACATATAACTCAGATGTCTTGCAATTACAAATTAGAAACCAATCAACAATCTATAACAAAACAAAATAAAATGCAAGAGAACAATAAATGGATAACCTAACTTGAAATAAAGTGAGCCACTTTTTTACAAATTAGGTGACAAACAAGGGAAATTTTATCTTCATTATTTGAGGCAGTCATCATGGATTCACTAATTAACACTCAAGAAGAGAGATGAATTACCAAGAGTTACCATATTAATACATAAAACCCTAGCCTGTAATTAACATCACCATCAATCTATTAAATCCCATTTAAAATACTAAGGAAAAGCATGTAATTACGTTTCATAGTAAAAGGAACAGTATAATACAATTTTGTTCTCTGTTTTTCCCTATATTTATATCTATCACTTCACCGTTTCACTATAATGAATACCCTTGTCTATTTTTTTTTTTTTACTTCTAGAAGCTATTAAATCATAAAGCTAATCACCAAAAGAAAACAATTACCTCAATCTAAAAGTACAGATAACAACCAACCCATAAAACCAACTATAAATGACAAAAGAGAAGAAAGTAATTAAAGACATGATTTTACCTAATCGAAGCGGTAAAGCTTTGAATTTTCCTCCTCTTATAGCTTCGCCACAACCACCATCATTGCATCTCCATCTCCTCAACAATGGTTAACACCTCCTCGTTCCCACCATATTACTCATAAAGAATAACACAAAAAAGATGAGAAAGAAAATAAGCAGAGATGTTTCAAGGCTTGAGGTAGAGAACAATACAAAAAAAAGATGACATCACAATGAAAGATGTGTTTTAGGGTTGTGGGTAGACAAGAATAGAGTAATTATAAAATAACAAAGATGCCACTCTTTTATTATTATCATATCTAAATATCACATTATTTTTTACCATGATGAATTGGGAATTTTCTATCCACTAAAAATAAAAATAGTTCAACTCAAATTTAAGCAGGAAAACAAATGTTGGATAGCAAAGGGAAAAAAAATGAAGCAGCACCAATAAAAAATAACAAAAATAAATAGAACATAAAATGCAAACAATTCTAAAAGCCAAGGCAAACAAAGACCTCAAAACACTTTAAAATTTTCAAACTAGTAATATTTCAACCAGATTTTACAATGCAAATCAAAAGAGCAAAGTTTTGTGCTTTATAAAATAAGCAATAAACCTAGACATATAGCATAAGTAGGTAACATAATTGGAAATATAGTAGCTAGTGTCATAACTTTTATTTACTCCCTTTTTCCCTTCCAATGAAAATGAAAATCCAATCAAAACAAATCCAGTATTAAAAAAAGAAAAAAGAGACGACCAACATAGAATGAGGGAAAAAAAAAAAAGAAAGATGATAAATGATAGTGAAAATGACAAAATAAAAGAAGGGAAAAAAGAGAATAAAAGGAAAAAGATAACAAAGACACAATAGAAACAAAAATGAAAGATTAAAATATATCTATAAAACGTATTCAATTAATTGAGTGAGAAAGAAAAATGTATCTATAAAAGAAAAAGAGATTTGGGATTCCTAAGATTAAATTCTTGAAAAACCTGGACCCAACCCTAATATTAGAATCAAATAGATTCAACATTGAAATTCTTAATTACTAATTGCCTTCAAAATGAGACCTTGAAAGAAACATAACCAGAGAAAAGTTTTGGAAAATAAAATCAAATAGCAAACAACAAAATAGTTATAAAAAGTTCATTGTTTTATTATCCAACACCTAAAATCTTAAAAAAAAAATTCATTTATGAACATAGAAGGAAGGAAACAAACCTGAACATTTTTAACCTCCAAACAATTTCCAACAAATAAGAACCACGTTTAACCCAATAACAATGTGCAAACCACAAAACACCAAAACACATAAAACAAACATGAATCAACACAAATTTTAGAAAAATTGATTTTTAATTTATTTTTTTTTATATCTAAGAGCCTGAAAAAAGAGAAGTACCCTTTTTTGTCACTCAGTCACTGGCCATCTTTGAAATAAAACCCGCAAGTTCCTCAATATCACTCTTCTGTTCTTTGATATTTGTAAAAATTCAAAATTTAAGACTCAATCATAACCTTAAACTACATAAATTTGATTAAATATACAAATACACTTATCTTACAAACGAAATGTCATCTGACTCATAGGCAGAGTCAATCCTAGAGGTTTCCACTCCTTCTCTCACACAATAAACAAAGAAAAGTGGAAACCCATAGGAAAAGTAAAACCACAACAACAACAACAGCAAATTTAATAGACAAAATCATTAAAAAAGAAAAAAAAGAAGAAAATGAGGCAGAGAATAGAAAAAAGAAAATCTATAAACTTAATAGCAAAAGAATACAAAGAAATTCCATTTTTCTTTTGGCGAGAGAGAAAACAAAAGAGATTTGTAAATGAAAAATAGATATGAGATTCCCTATCACGAATAATAACATTTTTTGGCTTTTTCTTCGTTTAATTAAAACCAAAAGAAATCCAAATGAATATTTTCAAAAAAATAAAGAAAACTGAAAAAAATAGACCTGCAAATTAAAAAAAAAGATATGAGATTCCCTTCACACAAAAGAAATTAAAATAATTTTTCAAAAAAAAAAAAAGAAAATCTTTAAGAACAATTAATTTTAAAAAAAGAAACAAAAAAATAAATGAAATTAAAAATTAAAAAAAAAAAAAGAAAACAAAGAATCAATAGCTTATCTGGATCAATAATAACAAAATTTCAAGTAAAGAACACATATAAGAAATATACAAAGCAAAAAAGGAAAAAAAATACAAAAGAATCAAGATGAGTAGCAAGAAAATGAAAAAAAAAATACTAACCCTAAAAAGAGAAAAACAACCAAAAAAAGAGAGAATAATGAGAGGCGCCAACAGAAACAAAACAAACCCTACCAAGCACCACACAAATCAATTAAATCACCTAGCAAAAGTACCCTCACAAAGTGGCACCATTTTTTACCATTAGACAATCAGAATGAAGGGCAATAAAGGAAACAAAGAAAAAGAATATTACAAATGCTTAACAGTTGTGCACAAAGACCAATACAACACATGCTTAATAGTTGTGCACGAAGACCAATACAACACATGCAACATACCATTAAAATGACAGTGTTTGGAAAGAGTAGAAATTTAAACATATGGAATTACTATATGGATTATTCAAATGGCACCTTTTTTCTATGACACCTAAAATCTTCAACAAAAAATTCATTTATGAACACAAAAGGAAGGTAACAAACCTGAACACCTTCAACCTCCAAACAATTTCCAACAAATAAGAACTACGTTCAACCCAATAACAATATGCAAACCACAAAACACCAAAACACAAAAAACAAACATGAATCAGCACAAATTTTAGAAAAATTGAAATTTCTTTTTGTATATCTAAGAGCCTGAAAAAAGATAAGTACCCTTTTTTGTCAAGCAGTTGCTGGCCATCTTTGAAATAAAACCTGCAAGTTCCTCAATATCACTCTTTTGTTCTTCAATATCTATAAAAAATCAAAATTTAAGACTCAATCATAACCTCAAACTCCATAAATTTGATTAAATATTATAAATACACTTATCTTGCAAATGAAATGTCGTCTAACTCATAGGCAGAGTAAGTCCTAGAGGTTTCCTCTCCTTCTCTCACATAATAGATAAAGAAAAGTGGAAACCCAAAGGAAAAGTAAAACCACAACAACAACAATAGCAAATTTAACGGACAAAATCATTAAAAAAAAAGAAGAAAAAAAAAAGAAGAAAATGAAGCAGAGAATAGAAAAAGAAAATCTACAAACTTAATAGCAAAAGAATACAAAGAAATTCCATTTTTCATTCAATGAGAGAGAAAGCAAAAGAGATTTGCAAATGAAGAATAAATCTGAGATTCCCTATCACGAATAATAACATTTTTTGGCTTTTTCTTTGTTTAATTAAAACCAATAGAAATCAAAATGAATTTTAAAAAACAAATAAAGGAAATTGAGAAAAACATATCTGTAAATAAAAAAAAAAGATCTGACATTCCCTATCATGCAAAAGAAATTAAAATAATTTTTCAAAAAAAAATCTTTAAGAACAATTACTTTAAAAAAAGAAACAAAAAAGTAAATGAAATTGAAAATTAAAAAAAAAAAAAAGAAAGAAAGAAAACAAAGAATCAATAGCTTATCTCAATTGGCAATAACAAAATTTCAAGTAAAGAACACATATAAGGAATATGCAAAGCAAAAAAGGAAAAAAATAAAGAAGAATTGAGATGAGTAGTAAGAAAATGAAAAAAAAAATCACTAACCTTGGAAAGAGAAAAACAACAAAGAGAGAGAGAGAGAGAAAGAGAGAGAGAGAGAGAACAATGAAGATTAGAGGCACCAATAGAAACAAAAGAAACCCTACCAAGCACCACTTAAAAAAATTAATCACCTAACAAAGTACCCTCACAAAGCAAAACCATTTTTTACCATTAGACAATTGGAATAAAGGGAAATAAAGGAAACAAAGAAAAAGAATATTACAAATGCTTAATAGCTATGCACAAAGACTAATACAACACATGCTTAACAATTGTGCATAAGGACCAATACAACACATGCAACAGACCCTTAAAATGATAATGTTTGAAAAGAGTAGAAGTTTAAACATATGGAATTACTATATGGACTATTCAAACGACATCTTTTTCTATTGGCTATGGAAAAACAAAAGGTCAGATCGAGAATCTTAAACTCTCTTAAGTGAATATAAGTCCCAAAAAGTTGTGTAAAGACAAAAGGACCACTTAAAACAACACCATTTTGAAAGGCAAAAAAACAACAAAAGGAACATGACTGTAATTGCATAGAAGATAAAATCAATTGTAAAAACACTATTCATAAGAATAAGGCCTATATTGTACCGTTTATTGATAATGAATTTACTAATTCAATTGATACTTAATAAAAATATCTATGTAACTTTTAT
Organism: Reutealis trisperma; assembly: GCA_947687605.1. NCBI lineage: Eukaryota > Viridiplantae > Streptophyta > Magnoliopsida > Malpighiales > Euphorbiaceae > Reutealis > Reutealis trisperma. The sequence continues at coordinate 190,006 of CANTUT010000313.1, forward strand.
GTCTTTGCAACTCAATGTCATGTTAGATGTATTTCAACTTTAAGTATATATATTTCATGAGTACTCCTGAATAATAACTCCACTTCGTTACCCAACAAATTTCTTCCTATACCAAAAATCATTACTTAGCCTTTAATAACCTCAAATGAATATATCGTATTTAATGTCCGGCTATCACTATCAAGTTCACATTCCATTTATTCGTCAATTATATATATACTTAAATTTAACAAACATTCTTGTATATCATACCCCATATGATTATTCATATCATTAATTTATGTTCTCAATTTAGCTTCTCATAACTTCTTAAATTCTAAACTAATACCACATTAGAATCCTATTCTATTTTACTAAAACATATCATTTACTAATTAAAATTTTATCATTTTGTACTTCCAATACTCAACCTCAGTAAATTAATCATTCACATTAGCAACTTACAATCCCAATTAATTTCTTATAAGTCTATGAAATCTCTAAACCATCGCAATCATTATGAACTTACTCATGATTTATCAATTACACTTTAGAAAAAAAAATTAAATAATATATTTTAGTACAAAATAAAATTTTATAAAATAAATAAAAATTTAGGTTATTATGAAAACATTTTTAATTAGGAGCATAATTATAATTAATAAAACATTTCGTAGTTTACCAAATATTTTACTTAGGATTGAAAAAATTCTTATGCCATAAAAAAAAAGGAATATTAAATGCAAGCATTTCATTATTTACCAAAAATAAAAAATCTTTTAAATTTTAAATGCAAGTATTTTAATTTATTTATTAAATTCAATTGTCATTCTGTTATGTCATGATTTGTATTTAATTGAAGAATTTATTTTATTTTTTGTATGATTATTATTTATGTTAGTTTGCACATTCATTTATTATTAATTGTATTTTTGGATTTCGCACAATTAGATGCTCAAAAATACAATTAATTAAAAATTACTAATCAAATTTTTGCTTACCTGTAAATACCTATTTGGTGTCCTCATTGGATGATGAAAGGATACTGAATTGTCCAAAGTAGATAGTTTAGAGATTTTGTTGTTTATATAACTTGATGTATCATTCGATTTCATACTCTTGTTTTAAATTTCAGTATCATCTTCTATATATTCTCTTAGTGCATATTGAAAAATGCATTATCTCATGACATTTTTCATTTTGTGCACTAAGAGAACTATAGAGAGATGCTGCCAAAATTTCTGTAGCAATATGACTTTTGAATATATCAGTAATAGTGATACAACAATGAGTTTGTAAATAAGTTAGGTTCTTATCCTATCGGGTTAAAGATATAAGAAGGTAGAATTAGATATTGAAAATTAATAAAAATTAAAACCAACACATATAGGAAATTTTTGTTGTTATTGCAATGTAATAATATTATTGCTGTAACTTTTAGGATTTAATCATGAGATCAGACAAAAATTGTATATATTCTAGACTTCAAGATGGGTATTTATATTCAGAATTCTTAAAAGGTGTTAATCATTTCATTAAATTTGCTACATCTCAGCCTCAGTTTATGAGTGGAGGGAAGATTAGATGTTCGTGTGTTTGTAATAAATGTCAGAATCAAAATTTTTTGATCCAAATACCGTCAAGCTTCACTTTATAAAAAGGGATTTTGTGTCGGGTTATTACAATTGGTATTTGCATGGTGAAGTTAGTGGGTCTGGAACTTTAGCCTCAAATGAAAATCGTTATGAAGTTAATTATGATGATGCTTCTCCATCTACATATCATAATATGGTAATGGATGTCACTAGTCTGAGATTTGATTGGACTGAAATTGAGGAAGAACTGAATCCCATTACTCAAAAGCTATATAATATGTTAGATGCAGCTAACGAGCCTTTGTGGCCTAGTTTTGAAAAATAATCAAAGTTATCTACCATAACATAACTTTTGCATATCAAGTCAGAGCACCATCTATCTGAAAGATGTTATGACGAGATATTGTAATGGTATAACAAATCATTGCCTGATGATAATATAATGGTCAAAAATTTCTATAGCAGTTAATGTAAGGATGGGACTTCTAGTTGAGAAGATTTACTGCTATAGGAACAATTACATATTATATTGGAGGAAAGACAATAATATGAAAACATGCAAGTTTTGTGATTTTCCTAGATATAAGCCTACGCGTCAAGGTGCTAATACATTAAAGAAGGAAGTTCCTTATAAGAAATGTTCTACTTTCCATTAACTCTGAGATTGCAAAGGTTGTATGCTTTTGAATCAACTACTAAGCATATGAGATGACATAAAGCATAAGGAAGAAGAGGGTGTAATGCAACACTATTCAGATTTTGAAGCGTGGAATCATTTCAATAAGGTGAATTGATGCGACCAGCTAGCTATAGAGAGCTAGGAACCAGTTATATTGAATAAAAACCCAAGGATCGATCAAACAAGAATAAAAGAAAAAAAAAACTTGACCTAATTTACACTTGTTGAAGAGAACCAAAGCTATAAAAGGTTGAGCATCACAAGTTACCTTGATAAGCTCATATTTAAGTTCTAAATAAGAACTTGGAAGAATCTCTCATTTGAAGAAAATTCAAAGAAGATTATTATTTATCAAAAACTTCCCTTTTTGCAATGGAGGTTTTTTAATTTATATGAAGGCTAACCTCCTAATCCTAGAATCCTAGAATCAGATAAGAACTAAGAGATCTTATTCTTTATAGAAATAAGAATCCTTATTGAAAATAGAATTCCTAATTAAGCATTTAACTCCTAAAATCAAGCCAAATAAAAATAAATCTGGTGTGGACCTATTAATATATCAAGTTCAGGGCCCATGATTGCAAAGAATGCATTTAAAACATAAAACTAGGAAAAACTCAAAAAACAGAACTAGGCTTCGTCATGCCCACGACGAGAGCAACACATCCACTCTTTGTTATGCCCACACGGATGTTGTGCTCGAGCGATAGGTTTGCTTCCTAGCTCGTCGTGCCCGTGACGGGTGTGTCACTCCCATGACACCTTAGTCTTCAGTTTATTCTTCCAATTCCAATCTTTCTTATGATCTTGCTTCCATAGGCAAATTTCCATTCTTGGTATAGCTTTAAAAACCTCTTGGATAGCTTGGAACCCTTCTAGAACATATTGCTTTTCTATGAAAATGCCTTGCAAAGCTTCCTTAAAGTTCTTTACATTTATATTTTTATGATTTGATTAGAAACTCCTTTGCAGGCTAGGTAGGATCATATCATTCATTCCCTCCTCGAAAGGATTCATCCTCGAATCTCATCCTATCTTCATCCATGACAATCCTTCCTTATAATCCTGAGAAATAGAACCAAAACCAAACAAAGAAAATTCAAGATTGTTAGTGTTAGCAGACAAGACCCTCTTTTCTTTCTCATTACAAATGACTTGTTTTCTCTCCCCACTTACAATCTTTTCATTTTCACACTTTATCCACTCTTTCTTTTATTTCATCAACAAACTCTACTTTTATTTTTCTAGCAAGCATACACATTTTCTTATTTTTCTTCTCAATCTTTCTCTTATTCTTTTCTAGCTCACTCTCTTTCTTTTTCTTTTCATTATTCTAAACTTTTATTAAAAACTCAGCTTCACTTCCTCACTCCTTTATAATAACCTCTTGAAGAGTGTCATAGACTGGAATTTCTTCATGAGCAATAACTTCTTCTTCCTTCAAGATTTCTTGATGAGCTTTTAATGTTGGAGCTTCTTTGTCATCAGTAACACTTTCAACTTCCAAATATGGCACAGAATCTTCTTTATCAACCTCTAAACGTGATACAAAATCAATATCTTGAGTAACTCTATTGCCTTAGTCAATTCTCTTTCATTTTCATTCTTGTTCTCTAGAATTGATTTAAATGATAAAGTGAAGGTGAGAAACTGATTTGAACATCCTTTCTTCAATTTCTTCTCAACCATGGTAGCTTTACTATCCTCCTCAAACAACCAACTCCTAGACAGTCTTGATTTGCTCAGATTTTGCAAATTAGTTATTTTTGTATTTAGCAAATTTATTTGATCCATCATAGCCTTCATCCATAGTTTTATATCAGGATCTTGATGCTCATTACCACTATTGCTCATTACATATTTCCACTCAAGCCTTTTTCCACTCTTTAAATTCTTCTCATAAGCCCTTACAAAGAATTGTATCAATGCTCTCACTAAGGCAATAAGTAACAAGAATTATAGATCTAAATTTAATCATAATTGTGAACAAAGAATTAGAATTCAGGTATGGAATGATAAGAAACAAACTTTAAAACTACAAGAGCTCAATTAACAAACAAAAATTACAATTTGATGAAATTGATTCTCCAAGAAGTTGGACAAATTCGCAGGTCTGAATTTTTTTTTTTTACAACTAATCATACGCAAAAAACAACAAGAACGAAAAAGCAAAAGAGTTTCAGATTTGAATTTTTTTTTTAAATTTGACAATTTTAGGAACAAGAAAAATAAGGGATATGTATTCTTGATTTAAAGAGCCAAAGTTCTTATACCAAATGATGCGACACACTAGCTATAGAGAGTTAGGAACCGATTATATTGAATCAAAACCCAAGGATCAATCAAACAAGAACAAAAGAAAAAAAAAGCTTGACCCAATTCACACTTATTGAAGAGAACCAAAACTATAAAAGGTTGAGCGCCACAAGTTACCTTGATAAGCTCAAATTTAAGTTCTAAATAAGAACTTGGAAGAATCCCTCACTTAAATAAAATTCTAAGAAGATTATTATTCATCAAAAACTTCCCTTTTTACAATGGAGTTTTTTTAATTTATGTGAAAACCCCCTAACCCTAGAATCCTAGAATCAGATAAGAACTAAGAGATCTGATTCTTTATGGAAACAAGAATCTTTATTGAAAATAGAATTCCTAATTAAGAAGTTCTTATTGGAAAATAGAATTCCTAATTAAGCATTTAACTCCTAAAATCAAGCCAAATAAAAATAAATCTAATATGGGCCTATTAATATATCAAGTTTAGGGCCCACAATTGCAAAAAGTGTATTTAAAACATAAAACTCAGAAATACTCAAAAAAACATAACTGGGCCTCATCGTGCCCGCGATGAGAGTAGCACGTCCACTCTCTATTGTGCCCGCACGAATGTTATGCTCAGGCGATAGCTTTGCTTCTTGGCTCGTTGCACCTGTGACACTTTAGTCTTCAGTTTATTCTTTCAATTCCAAGCTTTCCTATCATCTTGCTTCCATAGGCAAATTTCCATTCTTGGTATAGCTTTAAAAACCTCTTGGATAGCTTGGAACCCTTCTAAAATAGATTGCTTTTTTACAAAAATGCCTTGCAAATCTTTCTTAAAGTTTTTTGCATCCACATTTTTATGATTTGATTGGAAACTCTTTTGTAGGCTATGTAGGATCATATTATGAATCCAATGCTTGCTTTTAAATCTACAATGCCATTTGACATTATGCACCGGTTTTCAACCCTTTGGTCAATCTAGACAGTAGTATTCATCTTGGCCGATTATTGCCACATCATATAATCTACCACCAAGGATGTGTATACAGGAGAAATTCTTGTTTCTTACTATAATAGTTCCTAGGCCAAATTATCCCAAGTAGAAGTTAGATGTGTTCTTACAACATTTAATTATGGAATTGATATAGTTGCCGAAAATTATGGTGCAAACATATGATGTATCAACAAAGTAGAATTTTTAGATGTATGCTGCTTTGATGTGGACCATCAGTGATTTACTTGCATTTAGTATGTTGTCTAGATGGAGTACTCAATGCAAACTTGCATGTCCATAGTGCATGAAAAACACTGATGCTTTAACTCTTCCTAAAAGGGGTAAGCAATCGTGGTTTAATTGTCACCATAAATTCTTATCTCTTAATCATCTGCTTAGATGGAACAAGATCTCTTTTATTAAGAATTGCATAGTTCATGACTCAGCACTGACTATACGGTCTTGTATAGAGATATTGGAGAAAATCACTAGTTTGAGATTGATGAAAGTGACAGATGTCAGGTGGAAATCTGTGAATGCTCATATTACAAAGACAACCATTATGAGTAGAAGAAATGCAATATATTCTGGGATTTACTTTATTGGAATACTAATTTAATAAAGCATAACTTGGATGTCATGCACATTGAAAAGAATATGTTTGAAAATATTTTCAATACAATGATGAACATCAAAGGAAAAACCAAAGATAATGCTAAATCAAGAGAAGATCTGAAACAATTCTGCTGCCATCCGGAGTTACACATCGATAAAGTAACTAAAAGGTATCCAAAGGCTAATTATTTGTTGGATAAATAGAGTAAACATGTTTTATATGAATGGCTAAAAAACCTCAAATTTTTGGATAGGTATGTATCCAACATAGGTTGATATACTGATATGCAAAAGCTTAAGTTGTTTAGAATGAAGAGCCATGATTGTCACATTTTTATGCAACAATTACTCCCTATTGCTTTCCATGAACTTTTGCCGAGGATGTTTGTAGACCATTGATGGAGTTGAGTTTATTTTTAAAGGAACTGACTTCGACAATGATTAGGGAGGAAGACATGGCAATGCTTAAATATGACATTCCATTTATCCTATGTAAATTATAACGGATTTTCCCCCTAAATTTCTTTGACTTAATGGAGCATCTACCAGTACATCTAGCATATGAGGCTCAGATAGCAGGGCCCATTTAGCATTGATGGATGTATCCATTTGAGAGGTAAATTCTAAATTTCTCTCTTCCTTTTACATTTATTTAATAATTTCCACTTAAATTTATATTGAAGTCCTATAAAATATTTCTTTTGTAGATTTCTTCATCATTTGAAACATACTGTTAAGAATAAAGCGAGAGTTAAATGGTTAATTTGCAATGCATACTTAGTAGAGGAAGCATTATCATTTTGCTCTTACTGTTTCAAACCCTATGTATGTACAAGGGGTCGGAGAGTATCTCATAATGATGGTGACAAAATGACTAAAAGGGATAACATTCTAGGAAATTTGTCAATATTCACTCATCCAGGTAGACCATTTGATCTACCTAAAATAAGAATGATGATGAACAAAGAATTTAAGGCAGCATAATCCTATATTCTCATATCAGTCTTATATTCTTCTCAATTGTCCTGAAGTAGCAGAATATGTCGACTAAGTTAAATTCTATGACTTCTACTTAGTATAACTATCAATATTGCTTAAACTGTTTGACTCATACTCATTCATTTTCCATTTCATGAAGCATATATGTTGAAATGTTGAAGCAAACTATCCTAAATATTTCAATAGATGATATAGAAGCAAAATTAGAGATAAATTTTTCCAGTTGGTTTAAGTCATGTGAGTATAAAGTTGTATCTTTAATAGATTTGATGTTTTAATTTTCACTTACTAAAAATGATTTAGTTTAAATTTAACTTTTTCAACTTATAAGCTAATGATACTGCAAATGGTATTACAAATCAATTCATTGTTGACCTTGCTAAGGGTTCATTACTCTTTGTCACGACATATCCTATTTATTTTGTGAATGGATACAAGTCTCACTAGGAAAAACATAGTTCTAATACATAATCAATCAATAGCAATGTCTAGGTTTGAACTATTGCAAGAACACATATGACTACTATGGTCGATTGATCGAGGTGAAACAACTAGAATACACTGCACTTTCGATTAAGAGAATGGTGTTATTCAAATATGAATGGTTTGATACAATGCCAAATTTGGGAATGAAACTTCACGAGCATTATAATCTTGTTGAAATCAACCACAGACAGAGGTTTAATAAGTACAAATCATTTATATTATTGATGCAAGCTTGTCAAGTGTATTACGTTCCTTATCCATCTCTATAATAAGATAAAGCCAATTGGCGGGTGGTATGTAAGATTATAGCTAGATTAGTTGTAAAGATTAAGGATGGGTCTCAGATTAAGACATCATCTAAAGGAGCATTCCAAGAAGATGATGTTAATTTGTATCGCATTGAAGTTAATGAGGATGAGCCACCTGAATCTTTAAATGATCCAAATGAGTCATTTATTGATCTAGATGAAAAAGATAACGATTTAGATTATAAATGTAAGTTTGAATTAGAATCTGCATAAACAAATGAAATTATTGATGAAAATAATGTAGAAGAAAATGATTATAAATAATTGTATTTTTTTACTTCAAGTGTGTATTTGAATTCTTAAAATTATATAAAGACATCATTGTAATTTTTTTGGCTTAATATGTTTGTTGTTACCTTTGTATTTTTATATGTGGTTACATATAATATATTTTATGCAAAATATTGATATCATACATAATAGATGTCGAGGCATGTGTCCTCTATTGAAGATGATGCTACTAGAGGAGCTCAGGGTCATAGACTATTCATGGTCGGATTACATCTCTAGTAGGTCAACTACCTATTTATCCACCTCCACCTCCACCTCCACCTCCACCTCTATCCACTTCTGCACCTCTACCCTATGTCACTTTTACATCTTCACTTTCTACCATTCATGCACCTACATTTTTTTATCGATACCACGCCATTCATATAACCTACCACTAATTCCCTCTGACTTGCGATCTTTTCTATTTCTACTGCCCCACCCTTTTTTTTTTTACCTATGGACTGCATCCTTCTAGTCCATCTTCATCCAGGCCTGCTGCTGAGGTTGATGCTGATGATGCTGAGGATAGGGTATACCGTTATCCTCTTCACAGACCCACAACTTATTTGGAGAATGGTTGGTATGCTTATCAAATCTTTCTTATTTACATTTTTTTAAAATCATTTTATTACTTACAATATTTGTAACTAACGTTTAATACTTTTGCAGTCAACAATGTATTGGTACTATGAGAAAGATAACAAAGATATTCAAGACTAATCTTAATCCAGTTGGCGTCACGTGGAAGATAATGCTATAAAAGACCAAGGACTACCATTGGAAAAAATTCAAGGTATGTAAATAATATTTAATAATAAGTATACAATGAATAATTATAATTAATTATTTGTTTTTACTTTCAGGTTATGCTAAATTTTGTTTTATTTTTTGAATTGTTGCAAAAGCACTATAGTGGAGGCGATTAACACCTTAGTTTGTTCAGCCTTCTTGAAGAAGGCTGCAGAAAGGTACAAGGATCTCTTATACAAGGCAAAGAAGAAGAAGGAAACCCAGATACCCAATAATACATTAGAGCGGTAGCGAAAGCATTGGGTAATTGCCGAGGATAAGATGATATCCCAGCAGGCTGCCAAGAATAGGAGGTTGAAGAAGGCCAATCTAGCTTCCGATTTGTTTAAGCACACTAGAGGGTTATACCTCACGAGAAGCATGCTAGGTGGTTAGTAAGTATTTGCATTCATAGTTTATTTTATTTTTCAAGTAAGCATAATTTTAATTATTAATGTGTATGTGTGTGTGTGTGCATGTGTATTGTAATCCTTAACAGACCCGGTAGTTGGCTTAAGAGGTTGATCACATTCCAAATTTTTATTTATTTTTAGAAATCTTATTTTTGTACGGAATATAATTATTAAATTATATATACTACATAGTATTTAAAAATACTCAATTTTAATTTAAGATTTATATGATTTTGAAAATATATTATTAATTATAGGCAAGAAGCCTTAGCGAAAAAGAGAATCCTAAAGAGAAAATAATAAGAAAATGAAAGAGAGGGGAAAAAAAGCTTAGCTTGCACTTTTGCAGCTTAGGGATATAGGGCGGATGGATCGGACGACCAGATTGCAATTCTACTTTCTCAGCACAGTAGAAATAGGCCTTGAGCAATGAGCTTGCCTCAAACGGTAGGTGAAAGCCTTAGACTCATTAGGTTAATCAAAGAGATGCCACCCAACTTACTTTGCACAGCAAGGAGCAATCATAAAGTAAAAAAAATAAAAATAAAAAGTAAAGGAAACTTTAGAAATAGGAGGCTCGTTCCTTGTTTGACCAAGCCAAAAAGAATAGTTTGCTTGATCCAATGGCTTTCAAGCTCTCAAAGTTGATGATCCGGCATATAGGTAGGTCCACCTATATATAGGATGAAGGTTGGAGGTAAGAAATCACAATTTTTCAATGTGGGATTAGCCGAAAGTCGGATTCCTTGATTTTGATGTTGCACATGTGTTTACAGCACTACATAGAACTGTGTGGCAATGTTGAATAAGCCTATGTAGTGTTGCATAAGACTTTGTAGCAACTGTAAAGGCCTTTGGGGCAACCGGACCATTTCGGACCATTCTTAATCCCATTTAAAGATGTAAATTAAAAGTTCACAGAAAATAACTCTAAACACATAATCGAGATTAAAACAAATAGTGGGAGCACAAACCAAGAAATATGAATAAAACTCAATTTAATTGATTAACTTTGATTGAGATAGAATCTAAACATCAAATGAACATAAAAGGATTTACAAACATCAAAACAAACCTAAATATCTAAAGTCATAGAATTGAAATCAATAAGAACATGCAACCATTTCAATCAAATCAATATTAAAATGATGAACATACATGAACTCATGAAATTGATTTGAATAGAATGGGAATGACTAAGAAATTGTCTCAATCCATTCCATAAGCTTTCAACAATTTAGAAATGATTCACTCATTGTGAGGCCTCACCTGAGCACCGGTCCGATCTGCTAAGGGCAATCGAAATACTCTTCAGGAGAAACTCTATGATTGGAACTCGCTGTGAGTTCAGAAAATTGGGTTTTGTAATTTGTTATTTATAAAAGAGAGTCGCCACTTTAATTTACTTATTTTAATTGGGAAAATTAAAGGAAAACCCAAAATGATTAACTTTAAAAATATTTTGATTTATCCCAATGGAAAAGCATTAATCCATGAATGACCAAAGAGGGCTCAGGGATCAAGTTTTGGTATTTAAATAAATATTTGGCTGAAAGTTGCAAAATAACTCTAAAAAAAGGTAATTTTAGTGTATATATGAATAGGAGTAAAATGATGAATGGAATAGTTATAAATAATTAAATGAAATGATAGTTGTAAATAAATAAGCAAAGATAAATCCTACCTAATTATTACAAAAACGAAATAGAGAGGATCTTTCCTCTAGCCCTTATGGGTACTAGAAAAAGCACACATTCCTCAACTAAATTAATACAGAATCAAAAATAAAGCACGAATACAAATAAAAAAAAGGAAAATGTTGTTGAAAAGATTTTAGAGTTGATGCCTTACAGAATGGCAGCCTGCGTATCATATTGAATAGGAATCAGACCTCACGCAGTTCTTCCTTCTTGCAAAGGAGGGGTTCTAAAAAAAATGTTAGTTTATTTATTAATTTAATTATGATTTTAAATTAATAAATTTTAAATCTTTTTTGTTTTAGACCTAAAGAAAGATAGGATAGAGAGAATTCTATATCTGAATTTAGAATTTTAGAAATTGAAAGAAGAAAAGGGATTATATCTTTGCTTTCCTTGATCTTTGGATGAATGGGGCGAGCTTAACTTGATATCTAAGTTCCACCTTCGATTTGGGAACCTTGAAGTTTGAACCTTACACAGAAAAGGTTAGTAAAACATAATAATAATTGCAAATTAAAAGAATTTGGAGTGACAGATTTTAGTATAAATTTTTAAAAAAGAATTTTAACATAAAAAGAATAGCTTATAGATGAGTTTTCTCCTCCAAATCCATCCCAAAGAGCTAAAATGGAAGCTCTATTTATAGAGCATGTGGAAGGGTGCCGCTGGGTGCCAGCAGCATGCCTGCTGGCTGGGCGGCACTGGCAGCATACTGGCCAGCCAGGCGGCACCCAAGTAGTGTCGTCCAATGTGCCGGCGGCACATTAGGCTTTGTGAACCCTTATTTCAGCACATTCAAAATTAATTCTAAACTCTTCAAAACTGATCAAAGTATTCTTAACATAATCTGATGTCTTTCCTACCTTGACTGAATCTACTGTACCATATAGCTTTTCCCAAAACTGACTGAATTTTCTCCCAAACTGACTGTTCAAATATTTTAAATTTAATTTTGAGCTTAACGATACTAACTGATAATTTGTTTAAGTTCCATAACTCCCGAAAACTGACCTGAAAGCTCCAAAAATAGACCAAAAAGACGTATGGATGAGCATACTGGGCTGCATAAGCTTCTTATGCAACTTCGTGTCAGAAGTGCGGCTCTACGTCTAGGGTGGCACGAAGCAGCGAATTCTCTGATGCGGCCTGCCATGCCGCCTGAACGCGGCTTTCGCGTTCAGGAGACTCGGGATTGCACTGCCTAGCCAGAATTTCTTAGGCTGAAACGCCCAAAATGCCCTCAATTCATCTTTTTTTTTAATTTTTTGGCCTATCTTTTTTGTCATTTCACATTTTACTTCGCAAATCACCCCTACCTCATTTTTTCTATAAATAGTCCTTTCATTTCCTCATTTCAAATACACTGAAGTTGATATCGATTGCTATCTATTAACTTTTATTCTTCTTCTCCCTCCAATCACTCTCTAATTAATTAATTAATCATTTTAATTAATTAATTTTCTCACCCAAACCAAGTTAATTAATCTTTTTAATTAACTAAAATCATTTTTATCACTCACAAATTAATTAATTAATTACCCTTTTTATTATTAAATAAAAAATCTCATTTTTTACTCATCCACTATTTTTAATTAATTAATTCACTCACTAAACATTTTTATCCAACTGTCCGGTTCAATGAAATGGAATTTCGGTCTGGCAAAACATTTTTTCCATCTCATCCATCAAAATTCAAGATATTTTTATTTTTATAAACTCTATCACCCAACCAAAAATCATTTTTTATCAATATGTAAAGCCCTCCACTTAATCTTGAAATGAACTACATGGGTTTTGATCCCTATTCAATAGTGTACATCACGTTTAGAATTTAAATCCAAACTTCAAATCTAATTTTTCAATTTAAGCTTAATTTTTTTCACTTTTCTCAAATGTAATTATTTTTTATAATATTTGTAAGGGAATTTATGGTCTTTCTAGAATCCCATAAGGATTAGAGAAGACATCCCGATATGTTATTAATGTAATTATTTGGAATTAAAAAGTGATTAAGTGGTTCCCCTAAATTTCTAAAGAACTAGAGGGAACACTCTCCTTAATTTATGAATGTTTATTTTAGTTGTTTCATCAATATACATGCACCATTCATTCATATTATGTCATATTCATGTATTTTATTATAATTAATAAATGTCCTTCATGAAATCATTTGTTAAGTCAAATTAAACTTAAAAGCCAAATCATGATTATTTTAACTAAAAACCTAATCCGCAAACTCAACCAGGCTCGAGACTAGTGATTTTATCTATGGGCAAATTAAAAATTAATAAATTGGAGTCAATTTGGGTTTTTTCCTTAATGTTTTCCCAACTAAATAAAATTAAGATGGCGACTCCTAAAATCATTTTAAAAAATAAACCAAATCTGAACCCGAGGGTTCCATCATGAGTCTAAATCCGAATGAGCATCCTGGTTCCCTCTATAGGACTTGGATAGTGCTCGGGCAAGGTCTCACCACTGGCGACTCCACTGGGGATTGGTTGCCACCTTTTTTTTTTTTAAATAAAAAGGAAAATAAATGGATTACTATTTGATTAAGAAAAAAAATTCCAAAATAATCTCTATTTGGCTCATTAAGTATAATTTGACTTTCATGCATCACTTTGCATAATAAAGGCTCCTTACCTAACCTTAGCTTTAGGAAAACTTTTGGATGGCAAGTAGTATTATTTCGACAACTCTCTTTGAGTATGTTGGGAGATAGCGAAAGCATTCTACCTCGTGATGAATCCCCAATCATTTCGATGGTGTAACGAACAATCAGTATTGTTAGACCCACGCAAGGCTCTTTGCCTCATATGTGGTTAGGTATATCGATGCTCTGGTGGGACGAGGACCCTTAATGAAGCCACCCTTCACCTTTGTACATGTAGTCACCCTAGCATTGACCTTAGATTTCATGTACCATAATAATGGAGATATTTGTACATATGCCCATGAAACCTTTTTTGGCATGCATCATGACATCACCATGCATACATAAACATGAGAAACTTGACAAAGTAAAACCTCAAAACCTTAAACCGGTGGTCCGTTACCCTAAATATCCCGCACACTCACCCTGTTAACATGTAAACCCGGTGACCAACCATGTGGAGGGAATCCTTTTCCCGACATACCTTCACATTCATGCTACTTTTTTCCTTCACAATTATGTATTCTTACCCACTTTTTTCTATTTGTTTACTATTTCAAGGTACCAATGGCCAACACATCCAACCCTTTTGACCAAGATGCGATGAGCACCTTTTTCGCCAAGCAAAAGGAGACTTTTCAAGCCACACTCACCACCGCTCTTAAGACCTAAGTTGACACCTTCACGAGTGCTCTCAATTCCTAATGCCAGTCCATCATCAATGAGGTCAAGAAAATGACCAATGCCACCATCACTCCTCTCCCTGCTCAGCTTGCTTCTGCCCAAGCTAAAACCAGCCATGCCCCCACTTTTACTCCTCCCATTATAGATCTTGCTGATAATGGGAAGACACCAGAAACTTTAACCTCTCCTGTTATGGACTTGAACACAACCGGTCCTTGTCCTACTGTGAATCCTTTTCAAAGTGGAGACCTTTTTAGCTTTCCCGAAACTAAGAATTAATAGAGAAAATTGAGGCTATGGAAAGAACACTCAAAAACATCAAAAAGCATGAAGACATGATAGATGCGACTCCCTAGCTCTCTTCCTAAATGCATGGATTCTACCAAAATTTAAAATACCAGTCATGGATAAGTTTAACGGTACCACGTGTCCCAAAACTCACCTTCAAATATATGTGGATACTATGAGACCCATTAGTGTGGATGATGAGCTCCTTGCTTAATTATTCCAACAGTCATTGACCAGAACTACTGTTAAGTGGTTATTAGATCTGGACTAAAATCATAAGAGAACTTGGGATGACATCTGCAATGCTTTTGTCAAGTAGTACCACTATAGCATTGAAGTGGATGTCACTCGGCGAAATCTAGAAACCACTAAGCAAAGCCAAAGAGAGTCCTTCACTGCGTTCCTTATAAGGTGGAGGGCAAAAGTAGCCTAAATGGTAAATCGTCCATCTGAGGAAGAACAAATCGACATTATTATGAAAAATCTCCTTCCTCAATATCAAATTCACTTGCAAACCTAGTATCTCCCAGACTTCAAAGCTTTTATTTCTACAACTTCTAAAATCGAGGATTTGATTCAATTTATTCAAATTAAAGATAAATCCTCGAGTTCGCAATACTACAAGAATACCAATTTCACCTCTAATACCACTCACTCTGCCCCCCAAAAGGGAGGAGAAGTCAACACCTTCTCCTACCATCAACCAATGAGATTAGAAAGAAGAACTTTCTCAGAATTGGGAATGCCTCTGAGCATTGTCTACAAGAAGGCCCTGGAAGCACAACTCATTAAACCTTTAGAGCCAAGACCACCCCCAAACCCTTTGCCCAAGAACTATAATGCTAACAAGCGATGTGATTATCATTAAGGACCTATGCATAAAATGGATGCTTGTAAAGCTCTAAGGCATCGAATTCAGGACCTAATAGACAGTAGGGATATCATTACTCTGAGAGCTAAACCAAACATCACCACAAATCCTTTGTTGAACCATCAAGCAAATGTCAATTTTATTTCTTCATATGAACTGGGATTTGACTCCCTTTCTCTCATCCACTCTACTTCGAGTTATTATTGTGTGCTGGATCTAAATGACTTTGTTACCAAAGTTGATGCAATCACTCAAAGCAAAAGAGTTTTCCTACCACCTCCATAACCTATAGATTTAAACCCAGTAAGTCATGTCATCCCTCCTTCTATTGAAAAATTGAAGTCCCATAATGAACCTAAGGAGGATCTTATTCTCAAGCAATTAAAGATAACCCAAGCAAACATATCAATATGGAGCCTCATCCAGTCCTCTTACACTCATCGCCAAGCTCTTTGCAAGGTCTTGAACCAATGTCAGGCTCCTATTGACATCTCACCTAAGACCCTCATGGCATCTTTAACTAATACTACCAAGTCCATGACCATTTCTTTCAGTGATCATGACATCCCTTACAAAGAAAGAAGCCATAACTATGCTCTTTACATCACAATGATGACCCGAGGCAAAACTGTGCCAATGGTGTTCGTAGATAATGGGTCCACTTTGAATGTATGTCTATTAAAAGTAGCCGGTTGCCTCATATTAGAGGCTTCAGACTTCACCCCATCAGACCAAGTGGTGAGAACATATGACAATACTAAGAGGGAAGTCTTGAGAGTAACAAATCTTAATGTCATAGTTGAACCAGTGACAATGCCAATATCCTTTCAAATGATTAACGTCCACGCCTATCTCAACCTCCTACTTGGTAGGCCGTAGATCCACCAAGTGAAAGCAGTTCCTTCCTCCCTACACCAAAAGTTGAAATTTCCCTATGGTACAAATATCATAACTGTCCGAGCTTATATACATGGGAAGAGTGACATCCCGAGTTCTGTGCCAATACTAGAAATTAAGCCTGAAACATCTGCTATTCGTATGTCTAGTTTCTCATTTGACACTATGCAGTTCATTCAAGGGGAAAGTAAAGAGTTTGGTCCCTTCGACTTTGATCCATATAGTAACATGGTGGTAGCTAACATGATGAAGAAAATGGATTATTTTTCAATTTTGGGACTTGAAAGGAACCAACAAGGGATCACCTAGTTTCCTAAATATCCCGCTGCCACTCCTCCTTTTGGTCTTGGCTATGTGCCCAAACCCGAAGATATTACAGAGTTAGAGGAAAGGGCCAAACTGAGAGCAAAGGCCAAAAGGTAAGGTGAGACTTATGATTGGCTTATGCACCCCTACTTCAAAACTTTTAATGGATATTTCATGAAAGAGGGAGAAGATTTCCCTTACTGTGGCTTACCCAAACCATGGTTCTGCCCTATTTCTAAGAAACTAATCCTTGGTTTTGAAATTTTCTTTGATATCAAGCTCAATTTAGAAGAGTGCGAGCGTATCAATCAATTGAAGAAAAAGTGGGAAACAAGCATGGAGCCTTCTTTTTTTGAGACCATCCACATGATCACCAACCACTAAGAACTTGATCCCACTAAGCTCATTCAACCATCTCAAGCACCGCTGAATAACTGGTATTTTCAAAAGAGCACCGATCTTGTTGTGTCCTCAGCCGAGTCCTGTGAATCTGAGTTTGAGTCTGAGTCCTCTGAATTAGAGTCTGAGTCTATTGAGTCTTTCCTATCTGATTTGTTAACTCGTCTCCTAGGCTTGTCCTTTGAAACTAATGTAACCCATGATGATGGGGCCTTTGTTTTCAATAAAATAAATAAATTATCTACTTACTTTCCTGATTCTCTATGCTCTACTTCATCTGACTCGTCATTAAATGAGAAATCTGAAAAATAAAAAAAATAAAAAAGAAATAAAAAATGAAAAAGGCAAAGAACCAATCAACTATGGCACAGAGGAGAATCCTAAGATTACATGCATTGCATTTGCATATTCTGCCACACAGGCATTGATTGAAAAAATTCAGGAATTCTTATATTATTTCGTACGGGAGCCTAAGGATATGGTAGGGATAGATCCAAGCATAACGATTCAAAGATCTTGACTTACGAGCATGTGAAGCCTATAAAGCAGAACCTAAGAAGAATAAAGGCAAAATGGTCTTTAAAAATCAAGGAGGAAGTGGCCAAGTTGCTAGAAAATGGATTCATCGAGCCTATCACTTATCCTTTATGGTTGGCTAACATAGTGCCTGTTCCCAAGAAAGATGGAAAGGCTCAAATGTTCGTTGATTATAGGGACCTCAACAAAGCCTGCCCAAAGGATGATTTCCCTCTACCCCGTATCAATTTGCTTGTGGACCGCATGGCTGATGCATTAGTGGTCTCCTTGACCGATCTTTATGCGGGCTACAACCAGATCAAAGTTTATGCCCCTAATAAGGAAAAAATGTCCTTTGTGATAGAGTGGGGCATCTATTGTTATCAAGTAATGCCTTTTGGTTTAAAGAATGTCAGGACAACTTATCAAAGAATGGCCACTACAACATTCCATAACATAATACATAAAGATGTTAAGGTATATGTGGATGATATGGTTATAAAGTTGGAACTCCTAAATGTCATTTCAAAGCTCTGGATCGATTCTTCACTAGGCTCAGGCAGTATAATCTTAAGTTGAACCCAGCTAAATGCCTTTTCGGTACCTCTTTAGGTGTATTTCTAGGGGATGTATAGAGGTAGATCCAGCTAAGTCAAAGGCAATTATAGAAATGCCTCCCCCTAAAACTGAAAGGAGATTAGAGGTTTCCTAGGTCACCTATAGTATATCAACTGTTTCGTTGCGCAACTAGAAGATACCTATAGGCCAATTTTCAAACTACTAAGGAAAGGAGCCTCTAAGTAGTGGAATGAAGAATGCTAAGAAGCCTTTGATAGAATCAAGCAATACCTTATAAACTCACCTATACTACAACCTCTAAGGCTAGGTCAACCATTGTTGCTCTACTTATCGGTAACTTCAAAAGCTATGGGTGCAATGCTTGCTCAGAATGCTCCAGACTCATATAAAGAGAATGCCATTTACTATTTAAGTAATTATATACTAGCTCGTAATCTTAAGTATAACCAAATTGAGCAATTATGTCTAGCCTTAGTCTGGGTATGTCATAAGCTCCAGCACTACCTATGCTTACATAACACATGTGCTAGCTGACAGGAGCCCCTTGAAATTCCTTATGGAAAGACCAGTTCTTGACAACAAGATGGCATGGTGGATGGTAGTTCTTGCAGCATTTGACCTAAAGTATGTCCTAAGAAAAGTGGTTAAAGGAAGCATAATTACTAACTAACTGGCTGCTACCCCTGTGGGAGATGAAATATTTGAGCCTGAGTTCCCAGAGTAGGTTATCTTGATTATAGACCCAGAAGTATGGAAGTTATTCTTCGACGGTGCCTCTAATAGTAAAGGCTATAGAGCGGGCATAATTCTAGTTACCCTTAAGAGAGATCATCTGTCTAAAGCGATCGAGTTGGCATTCAAAGTAACCAATAATAAAGCAGAATACGAGGCATGCGTAGCTGGTTTAGAGGTGGCAATTAATATGAGAATAGATTACCTAGAAGTCTACGGCGATTTTAATCTCATTGTCTCCCAAGCCCTTAGAAAGTGGAAAATTAGAGAAGAGCATTTGGTTTATTACCATCAATGCTTAAATGACTTAGCTGAGAATTTTCATAAACTCTCCTTTCACTACTTGCCAAGGGTAAAGAATCAATTCGCTGATGTTCTAGCCACCTTAGTCTCGATGCTAGATATAAGCGATAATGAGATACACAGGCCTGTTGTCATCGAAGTAAATGGTAGCCTAGATATTATACCATATGCATGAATCTTTAGCTTGCGGATACCAAGCCCTAGTATTGGGACATCCTTAATTACATCTAGAATGGTAAGCATCCATAATGAGCCTCTAAAGCTTATCAAAGAACTTTAAGGCAGCTGTCTGCTGGCTTTATACCTAATAGTGATGTGTTATATAAAAGAGCCTAGGACAACATCCACCGTGTGACCGAATAAGAAGCCCAGCAAATTATAGAGTGGGTCCATGGTGGAGAGGAAGGCCCACATATGAATGGTGTAGCTTTAGCATGAAAAATAGCAAATCTAGGCTACTTTTGGCTAACCATGAATGAGGATTGTGCAAAGTATGTTCAAAAATGTCATAAATGTCAGATCTTTGCCAAGCTCCAACATCGACCCCTTGTCCCTCTAAATTCGATAGCAACACCATGGCTTTTTGCTACTTGGTGCATAGATGTCATTGGAAAGATATCTCTAAAGTCCTCAAGTGGACATGAGTACATTCTGGTGGCTATGGACTACTTCATAAAGTGGATTGAGACAGTGTCATATCAAGTCTTAAATGCAAGGAAGGTGGCCACACTACATCCAAACCAATATCCTTTATCAGTTTGGAACCCCTTTCGAAATAATCATAGATAATGGCTTCCATTTTCAAAAAGAGGTAGTCTACCTACTCTAGACAAAAAGATTCAACATCACCGCTCCTCTCCCTATCGACCATAAACCAATGGGGCAGTTAAGGCTGCCAATAAGACCATTAAGACCATCCTCCAAAAAGTTATTGAGAAGTATAAAGACTGGATAAATGGCTGCCAGCTGCCTATTACTTTATAGGGATACAGAACTACCATTCAAACTCCAACAAGGGTAACCCCATATGCTTTAGTCTATGGAATGGAGGTTGTTCTTCCCATCAAGATGCAAATTCAATCTGGTAGGGTAATGAGGGAAAGCCAATTGAGTGAAGCAGATTGGATCAAAGGATATCATGAGCAATTAAATGCTATTGATGAAAAAAGAATGGATGCCTTGTATAAAATCCAAGGCTATCAACAGAGGCTAGCCTGACACTTTAATAAGAAGGTAAAGAATAGGGGGTGGAAGAAGGGAATTTGGTTTTGAAAGACATTAGGGCCCCAGTCCATGACCCCAAGGGGAAAGCTTAGGCCAAACTGGGCTGGGCCATATGTGCTCAAGAAGATCTTGTCTGGCAGAGGCACCATTCTAGTAGATGTGTGGATGGAAATGAGTTCTCCAATCCTTGCAATTTGGATCAATTGAAAAGATACTTCATCTGAAGATTACATCTACATTCTTTCTATTTTTTCTAAGCAATGTAATCAAAACTACGTGGACCTGATTCTCCCTAAAAAATAACAAAATAATAATGATGACTGTAAAGGATACGTAGATAGCCCGACTCGGGTGCAGTCCAAAGCATAATGTAAGAATATTTTGTTTGCATCACAATTTCATCTCCTTTATGCCTAATGCATCATTTGGTTCTTTTGTCTAAAAAATAATAAATAGTAATAATAATGATAATAATAAATAAATAATAAATAAAAAAATGCTTGCTAAGTTGAAAACCTAAAAGGGCAGCTTAGGCAAAAATTAGAGCAAAAGTAAAGGTGTCTCATATAATGATGATCATAGTTTACAAGAGCATACAATCCATCACAAAAAAAAAAAAGGACAGCCTCTATCTGTACCTACGGCTTATCCTGTGGTCATATCAGCTTACAAGCATGTACAAAATAAGAGCCTGTAGCAAGTGTTATAACAGTCACCTAATCAACCCTCCTCCTCTTCCTCCTAGGATGGATGTCTCCTTCAAAATCAGATCCTGCCACTATCTCCTCAATCGCCACACCTCTAACCCCAGTCTCCATGCCCTCTTCCGTAATGTCAGTAGCTAGAGCGCTCGTAGTACTAGAACTGCTCTTTGTAATCACTCCAGTCAGTCTATCCTGTGTCTCTGTAACTCTAGAATTGCTCCCTAAAGCCGTGTCTAAAACTCTCCTCAGAGGGCTAGTAGTTCCCGAGCAACTAGTTATAGCCCTCCTTTGTGTCAAAGTTGGAGTCCTCCTTTATACTTTGGCTACAGCAATCCACCTCTGTGCACTCACTGCTATGACCCTCCTCTGTGCAACCACAGTAGTGTCCCCTTCATGTCTAACTATAGTTAAAGTCCTTTGAGTCACCTCTAATGAAGTCTGAGTCACCGCAGCAACATATAGTGCTAGACCTCTCGAAGAGCCGCTAGTCTCTTCGTCAAGTTAAGTCACCTCCTCTGTCCAGGCAATAGTCCTCTGATCGCCACTATCTATAACAGCTGCCCTTTCCATCTCGTCACTCTCTATCTCTTTAAGTAACGCAGCCTAGTGCTCTCTCTCGATTGGCTAGACAGTCTCAATCAACCAATTGTGGTACCTCTTAGTGGTACCAAACCTAACCTCCGGCCTCACCGTATGAAAATTTCTCATCCACCCCCTCTAATAGCTCTGGCAATGGGAGCTATGATCCATGCAGACTCTAAAAAGGGCACAATTGGGGGAACATCCTGAGTCTAACCCATCTATCTCAAGACTTTTGTACCCTGGTAGAATGATGTCTATGCCAAACCAAGTAGACAAACCACCCCGTACCCATGGCTCATCGTCATAAAGGACCTAATCCCATACCACTAGCAATGCCAAAGTATGTCCTAAGGGGCAAGCTCTAAAAGCCATCCAATCTACTTCCTGATTGATCCTCACCTCACCGTGATGGGCTGCATCCGATACTGAATAGCAGTGTACAGACTTCTGGCTAAAGCAATAACGACCCTCAAGTGGTCCATCAACCATACTTGCAAAATAAACTAAAAATAAAATTCAGACATCCATAAAATATCCATCCCAGAAAGGATAAAAATTGACAAATTCCTTTTTCTCACCTAAAGGACTATTGGAGATACAGTCCATCTCTCTAAGCCCTGAACAAAGCAGTCAAGACTCAATAGTGTCTATGTCAATATGGCCCTAATAACAGAATGACCCTGCTCCATCTACAGTACCAAGTTTGTCGCTTTAGCATCTTCCCACCCGACAGACTGGGGAAACATATATCCGGCAATCAAATAGAAAACTAAGGCCCGCATCCTAAGCCCCTGTCTTCCTGCATTACCCTAGTTACCAGAATCATGAAACTCCTCAATAATGAAATTTAGATTCACTTGCCCCTCCACTACCATCTGACTAGCTATGTCCTCCAGCAGAGATAAAAATTCTTGAAAGACTTTATAGTGCCCAACTCTAAATCACTGCAGAGTATGGCACAAAATTTCTCAAAAAGGGGACACAACTCCTCTATACCCACACCAAATCGAAAAACTCGAGCTGCCAAATGCCAAAACCTGACATATGCTCTCAGGAAGTCCTAATCCACCTAGACCCCTCTCAAAGTCACTATGGCCGCAATCCCCTACCTACCCAAATTTATCCTGTCTACCCTATCGAGATTTCTCATTCACATATGCATGAAATGGCTAAAATATGGCTCTATGAGAAAATAAGTGTGAAAAAAAAAAAAAGAAGAAGAAGAAGAAAAAAAGAGAATGAAGAAAAGAAATGAAATAGAAAAAAAAAAAAAGAAAGAGATGATGAAAGGAAAATTAAAAGAAGAAGTGAAAAGGAAATGAAAAAGGAAAGAAGAAAAGATAAAGTGGCCACTATTTTATATATATACGAAGTAAAGAAGTAAATCAGCAGGAAAAGATCGCCTCCACCTGGTCGGGCAACGCGGATCCAGGCCATCGTTGACACAGATTGGCCTAGATGTCACGCGGCCGATGGCATTGACGCACGCCACCGTCGCGTGACATACGCCTGGATCCACACAGAACCGTGCAGATCTGCATCCTCTTTAGTTTCCATGCCATTTTTGTGACCCTTTCCCTGATCTTCTCTTCTTCACTGCTTGTTTTCGCAACTCAATTCTGAAATCAAAAGCTGAGGAAATAAGTTGTTTTTCTCCCTCTTTGGGATATATATATATATATATATATATATATATATATATATATATATATATATATATATATATATATATATATATATATATATATATATATATATATATATATATATATATATATATATATATATATATATATATATATATATATATATATAAACTCAAAATGAAGTATTTTCTAGATATCTTAGAGTTGTAAAGGAGTCGTAATTTAGCAATAAAAACATATCATCATACGTTTATGTAGTTGCAAGGCATGCATTCACAAGATAAGATAATAAAAGAGTCACATATATGATAATATGCATACATAGGCATATATTTATTATACACGTATGCATCATAACACATAGTCATCATACAATAGTTCCATCTCTCAGAAAAGTGAAAGGCATAATCATCCAAAGAAACATAAAGGAAATAAAAAGAAAGAAGTCAACATCAGCATCATAAAACAGTGATCATCGATCTCCCTTCCGTCGCCTCTAAGAAGTAGCCTCTTCACCCTAGTCCTATGGCTCTAACAAATGAGCAGCACAGGTAAGCATTTTGGAAAGTGCATTCTCCATCCTCCGAGCAACCATATAAGTGCACTGAGTGTACTGTTTAGATAGCTGCATACAAAGAGACAGTGTTAAAGGCTTTGGATCCTTTCTAAGGCATAAGGAAACATAAATGACACTCTACCCATCGATCATTTCTGAAGGTTGAAGAGTAAGAAGGACATACCTCAACATCATCAGGGATAGGCCGAATGCCCAGATGAATAGTCTCAGGGAGGTGCTTGAGCCTCATAATATCCTTGGAGTCATAATAGAAAATATCCTCTGACACGCAATACTCTATATCCAAAAGTGAGACCTCAGGAGGTTGGCTCGAGCCATTGTGAGCATGAACGAGGATGGGACCACCAGAAGAACTAGCAAAGGGAGCTTTAGAAACCACTGGTTGAGGAACCCCTCTTGGGGTAGTAGGTGTGATAGGAGGACACTCCTGTGGTGTAACCTCCTGCATTAAAAAGTGAGCGCAGAAGTCTCAGTATTCCCAATTAGGATGCTGGAAGAGGCACCCCTCGTCCCTAATAAAAGCCTCCGGGCTAGCTAGAATGCCCATCTCATATCCACAGGCGGACCACTCAAGATTTTCCATGACTTGAATAATAGAAAAGTAGGGAGATCATAACAGGACTCTCCTACGCAAAAGGGTCTCTACAAAGCCTGTGAAAGGGGCAAGCAACATCCACTAGCCAAAAGGTCTCATAATTTGCTAATAACAACCAGCAGATATAAGGGTTAGTAAGAAAGTCAGAGTAAGACAAAAGAAAGAGAAAAAGATAAGATACATGTCGCTCCATCAGCTGGTCAAAGAAAGCCTGAAGCGTCAGGACACTGTGATAGCGAGTGGTAGCCCAATTGACCTCTATCCATCTTCTCCTGACGGGGAAAATCAAGTAGCCGCAGCAACGACAGCTTAGGAGTGATGAACGGAACATACTCATAAGCCTA
>CANTUT010000314.1:2500-87500 GCA_947687605.1 Reutealis trisperma
CGACTCTTGCTCCATTGTGAGTCTTCAAGGATGTTCTATTTGGGAGAGAGGGTGAGCGCACAGGTTACAGGCGAGAGAGTTATACCATAGTCCCATCCAATAGACATAAGGTATGGACTGGCTATCTTGGGAGAGGATGGTTGGGCTAACAGAGTTTTCTGTCTGGATTACCTATTGCCTGATATGGATTATGATGAGTTCTACGAGGCATCCTTGATGCGGG
Organism: Reutealis trisperma; assembly: GCA_947687605.1. Lineage (NCBI taxonomy): Eukaryota > Viridiplantae > Streptophyta > Magnoliopsida > Malpighiales > Euphorbiaceae > Reutealis > Reutealis trisperma. Next base: position 2,724 of record CANTUT010000314.1, read on the forward strand.
GCTCACCTCCCCTGGATAGATTATGGGGACTGTCACATCGGGGATCTAGTTCAGCGACTTCCTGAGCGCCTCATTCTAGAGCTGGGAGCTTCGTCTCTTTGCGGGCTGGGAGTACTATTCCGATTGGCAGCATGGGTCCTAGGGTTGGACCTTCAGGTTTCATGGCTGGCCCTTCAAGTTTTACAGCCGATCCTTTTGGGGTCGGTCCTTCAGGGACTAGTGGCTCAGCTCTAGCCCCAACTCCAGATGCTTCAGTGGGAGGTCTGCCTGATCCGGTTCCCTTGCCTGCTGGTCTTATCTGCTTGCCAGCTCATCTTGATTATATTTCTTATGATGGCCGATTATGGCATTACGATCTTCCTGAATATCGATTGGCCTTTTTTCCCACTATTCCTGAGAACGTCACAGAGGTAAAATTTTGCATAGCTGGTGTTTTAGTCTTTGTCTTCCTTGTAGTGATTCTCATATATTTTCCTTTCTTTTTCAGGTTCCCATGAAGTTCATTCGCTATCATTATAATCTCTTGGGTCGATATGCATTTGCTATAAGCTCCCTTCTACATGACAGGAATTTGATAGAGGAAGGTCATGAGGATGAGGTGCCCAGGCGAGGATGCCGTAGACCTAGGCATGGTTGTTAGTGACCTATTTTATCAGCTTTTGCTTTTTTATGTATATATGTACTGAGGATGATGCGCTATTTATGTAGCATTTTGGATGTATGTATGATATTTTGGATATATGCACTTTTTATGCTTATGCAACAACTTGGATGTATGTATAATATGTATGACTTATGGATGTTCTGAATGAGATGGGTGCATGATATAGATGCAGACATTTAACTAAATAGGGTTCCATTATGCTATTCCTTATGCTTTTCTCTCATTTTTATACTGATTTTGAAAAAAATGAATTATTTTAGGCCTGAAATTTTGATAAATCATAGTAAAATTCTGTTGGAGGACAAATGGTACGAGGAGACACAGGGTGGCGGTACGGCATGACCAGCGTGCTGCCGGTCTGAGCGGCACGGTCTAGGCAGTCAAAATTTTGCCTATTTAAGTAGAGTTCATCCGTTTCCAGTCCATACCATCAGTTTTCGAACCTCAAAAGTCATTTTCAATCATATTTTTGCTTTTCAACAATTTTATTATTTTTTATCCCTTACAATGGAGCCTTACTTCACCCATGCAATGTTCCTATGGTGCAAGAACCTTACCAAAGTGGAGAGGATTAACCTAGGAAAGTATGGGGTAAGCGCTATGCCCGCCCTAAGAGGCAAAAAATTGATTGGGAATTTCTGCACGCATACTTGCGCTTTTGGGATTTAATTGCCCATGTCTTCAGATTTGGGGCATCTATGGAGGAGATATGTCCTACATTTGAGGAGTTTTCTGTGTTGCTCAGATATGATCCAGAGGCTTTACTAGCTATTCCTGTTGAGAAAGTAGGATACTTTAACTCTTTCAAGGGACTTCTTGAATTGAGTACTAGGACTGCTAGTCTCATGGTAGTAGATGATTCGGTAGATCTGACTGCTGTGATAGTAGAATTCCATGATCCTAAGGATTTTGAGGATGATGGGTGGTTTCATTTGAGGATGCGAGCTCTATCCTTCTGTCTGATTGTAGGATATATCTTCGTGAGCCCTACTAGTTAGGGGGATGCTAGAGTTACTGAGCTAATTTCACAAATGGAGGAAGAGAGATCTATTGCCGCTATAGTGCTAACTGAGACCATCATGCGCTTGGATAGGTCTTGCACTTTTGATGGGCCATGGATAATCAGCCCTATCATTCTTTAGGTTGAACTTTGGCTTTTGAATTTCATTTTGACTGCTTTCTATATCTTCTTATGCTTATCTTTCTGCACCATTTCAGATTTAGCTGAGAGACCATCTCCGGATAGTGGGACCTCCCACAAAGGTGGATTATTCTGCTTCCTGGTATAGGACCCAGACCATTGTGATCAAGCGAAACTCAGAGAAAGAATGGATAAGATGGCTGATAGAGCTGGATTTCGATGACCTATTATGGAGGTGTGAATGGTACAAGATCAACAGTTTCATGACCATGAGCTTTGGCTACAAGATGGTCTATTTGCTGGGTATGAGGATGGTGACATTTTACCAAGCTACTAGGGTTATGTGCCAAATGGGACATAGTCAGGGTGTGCCTTTAGATGGTGCTCTATTTGAATCCATTTTGATTACTGAGACTATTGCTCAAGCTATCAGGAATGGATGGGTAAGAGGCTTTCATGCTGTTCGTCCTGCTCACCAAGGCGGTAAATCCTTGCAGTATATTGACTAGTGGATAGCCAACTCATGGAAATTATAGAAGGCTAGGAGGGCTGCTATACTTAAGGAGATAGAGCAAGATTCATGATTTTTGTTTTGTTAGGATAATGATTTGATTGTGTCTTTATTCTTTTTTTATGTTCTAAAAATTAAATGAGACAAATAAGATATCTTTTTTTTTTCATTTTTTTCTTTTATCTCTTTTGGTTGCTCTAATTTTTGCCTAAGTCGCCCTTTTGGGTTTTCAACTTAGTGAGCTTGTTTTCATTTTTTTCTATATATATTTTTTGTGACACAATTAAGAGCCAAGTGAATGTGAAATGAAAATTTTATTGATGAATTAGACCGAACCTGTAAAGGCTGCCTATGTATCTCCTTACAATGATTCATGATTTTTATTCTTTTTCCTCTTTATGGAGAATCAGGTCCACATAGTTTTGATTTTAAGGAAAAGTGTGAATGCTGAGCATGATTTCACAATGATTGCAAATGCTATGTATGAATTACAAGGATGCTTATGCAAAGTATCTCTTGAGTTGATCCAGATTGCATGGGCTAGCAAATTCTCTGCCATCCAAGTCTGTCAAGATTGCTACTTCACCAGATAAGATCTTTTTGATCATAAACGGACCACTCCAATCAGGTCTGAATTTTCCCCTTAGATCATGAAGAGGCGCCCTTATTTCTTTCAAGACAAGGTGACCCTCTTGCAATCCTCTGTCTCTGACTTTCTTATAAAATGCTTAGCCGATTTCTGTTGATAACCTTGCATTTGATATAAGGCATCCATTCTCTTTTCATCGATGGCTAGAAGTTGGTCATGGTAGCTTTTCGCCCATTCCACTTCGTCCAACTGACTCTCCCTCATAATGCGAGCTGACTTGACTTCTACCTCGATCGGTAGGACGACTTCCATCCCATACAGCAAAGAGTAAGGTGTAGCACCGGTTGGAGTGCATACTATTATTCTGTATTCCCATAAGGCATATGGCAAATGTAGGTGCCAATCCTTATGGTTGTCAACCATCTTTTGCAGTATATTCTTAAGAGTCTTATTTGCAGTTTCAACTGCGCCGATTGTTTGAGGTTTGTATGGAGAAGATTTATGGTGTTGGATTTTCTCCTTCTTTGATAGCTGAGTAACTTCCTTTTGGAAGTGAGATCCATTATCAATGATGACCTCAAAAGGAACCCCCCACCTACAAAGGATATTGGTATGGATAAACTGGGTTACTCGTTTGGAATCCAATATTTGGTAAGGTGTAGCTTCAACCCATTTGGAGAAATAATCAATAGCCACTATAATGAATTCATGCTTGCCAGAAGAATTTGGGCTTATCTTGCCAATGGCATCTAGGCCCCAAGTTGCAAATGGCTAAGGCGTGGTGATAGGAGATAGAGGTACAAGAGGTTTCTTCTAAAGTTTGGCATAGATCTGGCATTTATGGCACTTCTGAACATATCTTGCACAATCTTGATTCATATTAAGCCAGAAGTAACCTTGATTCGTGATCTTGCTGGCTAGAGTAATTCTGTTCATGTGTGGACCTTCGTTACCACCATGCATCTATTCCATGATTTGTTGGGCTTCTGTTTCAGTGACACATCTCAGATGGATGTTATCCCAAACCCATTTATAGAGTACTTCCCCATTTGGAATGAAACCCTTAGACAACTGTTTTAAAGTTTAGAATGAAACCCTTAGACAACTGTCTTAAAGTCCTCTTTTCTATTTTAGAGGCCCCTTCAGAATAAAGTCCATTCTTGATGTAATTGAAGATATCCCAAAACCATGGTTTGCTATCAACCGCTTGAATATTCAAATAATAAGTTATGCAACTTGGCTCATGCTTAACTTCAATTGTAACAGGTTTGATTATGAAGCCGTCGCTTATATCAAGCATTGAGGCGAGTATTGCCAAAGCATCAGCAAATCTGTTCTTTGTCCTTGGAAGATAAGGGAAAGACAGTTCATAGAAATTGGCTACCAGTTCATTTAGGCATTTATGGTAAGGAACCAAACGTTCTTCTCTGATCTTTCACTTCCCCAAGGCTTAGGAAACTATCAAATTTGAATCCCCATAAATCTCAAGGCATTTGATTTTGAGCCTTATTGCTGCTTCAAGATCGCAGATGCATGCTTCATACTCTACTTCATTGTTTGTTACCTCAAAGTTTAGTTTGATGGCTATGGGTAGGTTTTCCCTACTTATTGTAATGAACACAATGCTGGCACCATACCCTTTGTTATTAGATGCCCCATCAAAGTAGAGCTTCCAAACCTCATTGTTGGTTGTCAGGATATCTTCGTCAAGAAATTCAAGCTCGACCCAATGATCATCTACTGGAGCTGCAGCTAACTGATCAGCCATTATGCTACCTTTAACTGCTTTTTGCTGTACATATTTTAGATCATATGCAGCTAATATAGCCATCCATCTTGCCATCTTATTGTTAAGAATTAGCTTCTCCATAAGGAATTTCAAAGGGCTCTTGTTAGCAAGAACATGAGTTGTAAAAGAGCAGAGATAGTGTTGCAGCTTGTGGCAGACCCGTACCAAAGCAAGACATAGCTTTTCTGTAAAACTATACTTGAGCTATTGAGATAGCATCCTTTTGCTCAAGTAATAAATGGCATTTTTCTTGTTGGAATCAAGAGCATTTTGAGCAAGCATTTCCCTTATTGCTTCATCAGTTACTGATAAATAAAGTAACAAAAGCTTTCTAAACCTTAGTGGCTGTAGTACAGGTGTGTTTAGTAAGTATTGCTTGATTTGTTCAAAAGCTTTCTGACAGTCGTCATTCCAGTGCTTGGAGGCTCCTTTTCTGAGTAGCTTGAAGATAGGCCCACATACATCAGCCAACTAATTAATGAATCGACTAATGTATTGTAGCCATCCAAGGAAGCCTTTGATCTCCTTTTCTGTTTTACGAGGTGGCATTTATAGAATTGCCTTTGATTTAGCAGGATCCACTTCTTTACCTTTCTTGCTGACCATGTGGCTTAGGAATACTCTAGATGAGGCTCCAAAGGAACATTTGGCAGGATTAAGCTTGAGATTGTACTGGTGAAGTTTAAGGAAGAATCACCTTAGTGCCTCTGAATGTTCTTTGGCAGTGGTGCCTTTTATTACCATGTCATCCACATAAACTTCAATCTCTTTATGCATCATGTCATGGAAAATGGTAGTTACCATCCTCTGGTATCTTGCCCCAGCATTTTTAAGCCCAAATGGCATAACCCGGAAGCAATAGGTGCCCTATTCAGTAATAAATGTTGTCTTCTCTTTGTCAGGAGGATGAACCATTATCTAATTATACCCTGTAGCCAGGTCGGTTAAGGAAACCAATTCAGAACCTGCCATGCGGTCTACTAAAAGATCAATGTGAGGTAAGGGAAAATCATCCTTGGGACATGCTTTATTCAGATCCCTGTAATCCACACACATTCTGGCTTTTCCATCTTTCTTAGGAATCCGCACAATGTTAGCAAGCTAGGATGGATAGTTGATGGGCTTAATGAAGTTGTAGTCCAGTAGCTTGGTAATTTCTTCTTTAATTAGTATAGACCATTCTGTCTTGAGTCTTCTCAATTTCTACTTGACAGGCTTAGCACCTAAGTAAACTGGAATTTTATGAACTGCTATGCTCGGATCCAACCCTATCATGTCTTTTGGCTGCCATACAAAATAGTCTTCAAATTTTATGATCATCTTCTCAATATGATCCCTGTTTATGCATGTAGATGCAATGAATGTAATTTTTGGTATGTCATGAGTGCCAGCATTAATAGGCTTTTTAATTGTGTCATCTTTTATTTCATTTATTTCATTTTTACTTGATGTCTCATTTAAGTCAGATTTAAAAGTTGGAACGTCAAAGAAAAATGGAGACACAGGGTATTAAGAGGAAAGAATAAACTTTTAATTGAATTTAGATGGGGATATGTCCCAATTTACATCAAATTGAAAAGTTAGACCTTCAAGGTTAGTTACATCATCATCAACAGAAGAAACAAAAAAGACAGACTCAGATTTAGAAGATGAGTCTAGTTCAGACTGAGACCCTGATTCAGATTGGGACTCTGGTATGGATTCTAGTTCAGAAGGATAAAAGGGGCTCTCCTCAAAGGATTGATTTTGCAGCTCGGTCTCGATGGGCTGGATTAAGGTAGAAGGGTCAGTTTTCTCCTCCTCAACAGTGAGCATGAACACTTCATAAAAAAGACTAGCCTCCATGTTCTCTTCCTAATCTTGACTGAGCATGTAGATTGGTTCATAGTCTTCTATCTTGAGCTTGACATCAGAAAAGATTTCAAACTCAGGGATCAATTTTCCAGTAATAGGGCAGACCCAAGGCTCAAGAAAGTTACAGTAAGGAACTGTGTCACCTTCCTTTACAAAATAACCATTTAGAGTTTTGAAGTAAGGGCGCATGGGCCAGTTATAAACCTCACCTCTTTTAAGGGTAGCTGTTTTGTCTTTAGCCTAGTTTTCCATTTCTGCAAGATCCTCATCAGTGGGTTTATATCCTAGCCTAAATGGTGGCGTTGTGACAGGATAGTCCAAGAAAGACTTCAAGCCCTGTTGGCTTCTTCCCAAACCTAAACCAGGAAAGTAATTCATTTTTCAGAGCATGTTAGCAACAACAATATTCCCTAAGGGGTCAAAATCAAATGGAACGAATTCTTTACCCTCTTTACCCTCAATGTATTATATGAAGGAAAAGCTAGAGAGTGGATAAGTGGATAGCTCAGGCTGGATCTCAAGAATTGGAACAGAGCTTGGGATGTCTAGTTTTTCATGCATGTCCCCTTTAACAGTTACGACCCCATTTCTGAAAGGGAACTTGACTTTCTGGTGTAAGAAAGAAGGGATAGCCTTTGCTTGATGGATCCAGGGCCTTCTAAGTAATAAGTTAAAACATGAAGGTACATCAATCACTTGAAAAGGTATGGTGAAAGATGTCAGCCCAATAGTCACATCTATGATAGCCACCTCGAGGACTTCTCTCTTGGTATTGTCATATGCCTTTACTATCTGATCTGAAGGGGTAAAATCAGTAACCTCTAGTCCCAAGCAGCTTGCCATTTAAGGTTGAACCATTATCAATCAAAATCATTGGCACAGTCTTTCCCTGAGTCACCACCATAATATAAAGGGCATTATTGTGGCTAGAGTCTCCTTCTAGAATGTCAGTTTCTCCAAAAGTTATGGTAACCCCTTTAGCAACAGAGGTAATAGAAGCAACAAGGCTTTCTGGTGTGATATCAATTAGAGCTTGGCATTGATTCAATGCCTTGCAAAGAGCTTGGCGGTAAGGATATAAGGACTGGATCAAACTCCAAATTAATATGTTGGCTTGTGTTTTCTTGAGTTGTTTGAGAATGGGATCTTCATCTGGTTCAAGAATCCCTTTCAATTTGTTGGCAAGTGTAGGAATGGGTTAGATAGGTTAATTGTTTGGGCTAGGTTGGCTTTGGATGATTCTGCCACTTTTGGTGATGGCATTAATTTCCTTGACTAGGTTAGTGAGGTCTAGGACATAGCAATAATTGGGATTTGACTCAATCAAGGAGACAGGGTCAACTCCCTCATAATTATTTATGGCATTGACTGTGTGGTTGGGTAAAGGGTTGGTATTGATATTGGGTCAGGCTTTTGGTGGTATTAGGTCATTGGAATCAATAAGGTCTTAAATTCTATGTCTAAGGGCCTTGCACGCATCTGTTTTGTGCCCAGGTTCTTGATGGTAATCACACCTCTCATTTGGATTAGGGACTAGTTTTGGCTCTAGAGGTTTCACCATGTTTCCCTCAAGCAGCTTTTTAAGGATAATACTCATAGGTACACCCCTTAGATTAGAAAACTACCTCTTTTCAATCCTGATAGGCTTCTTGATAGTCAGAGCATTAACTTCCCCCCTTTCTGATTTGTTGAGGAAGTCACATTACCCTGATGAGTTGGCTTTTTATACCTTGACTCTGATGCAGACTCTTCTTTAATCTGACCATTCTGAATCAAGTCTTCAATTTTTGAAGCAATAGTAATAAGGGCTTTGAAGGAAGGCAAGTATTAAGCCTGTAGCCTTTCTTGGTAAACTGGCAGAAGATTCTTGACAATTATGTCAATTTGCTCATTTTTAGGAGGCCGATTCACCATCTGAAAAGCCTTTTTCCTCTACCTCGTAAGGAACAAAGAGAAGGATTCCTTTGCATACTTCTTGGTGGTCTCGAGGTCTCTTCTTGTTACATCGACCTCAATGTTGTAGTGATACTGTTGAACAAAGATGTTGCAGATGTCATCCCAAGTCCATTTTTTGGAGACATCCAAGTCTACAAATCATTTCAAGGCTATACCAGTCAGTGACTATTTAAATAATTGGCCTAGGAGTTTGTTATCCACACCCAAAGGATGCATGGCCCCCACATATACCTTGAGATGGGTCTTGGGGCAGGTAGTCCCATCAAACTTGCTAAACTTAGGCATCCTGAATTTGGGAGGAACTCTTGTGTTAGGGAACAAGCTTGAAGACCCTGTATCAACCAGATCCTCTTTCTTTTTCATGCCCAACAACATTTTCTCCAAGTGCTCCATTTTCTCCATGCAGGCTTTTATCTTAGGATTGATTTCCTTCCTTTGGAAAGGATCCACAGGTCGAGAAGTGAAAGTAGAGGTGAGATTTGATGGTTTTAGAGTCACTGGTTGAAAAGGCGAGTTATTTTTTAGGAACTCGGGTGACAAGATAGGTAATGGTGGGATGATGTCGGTGTTTGCAGGTTTTTTGATTCTGGATTCAACTTTGGAAGTGGATCCATAGATAGGATAGAAGGTAGGTTTTGAGTCAGCTTTGAATGGTTTTGGGTCAATTGGGTTTTGAGCCAAGGAGGCCTACTCCAAAATGGTACAGACATCCTCCATGATAGTCCTCCTTCAGGCTTTTAGCATATCTTGGAAAAAGGCTTCCTGCCTTTTCATCATAGTCTCTTGGTGTTCAGAGAGTTTAGCAAGAAGCTCATTAAAAATTTCATCAGCTCTGGTAGCAGTGATCTCATCTCCGGCAATAAACATCTTGTCAACCTTTAGTTAGAGAGATAAAGCTGAGTCAGTTTCTAGCTGAGGTATGGAACAAAGATCATGGAATATATCAGCTTTTGATTGGGACCATAAGTTGACATGGGTTTATGATTAGGACTAGCAGTGTTTGAGTGAGGTTAAAACTCTCCAAATTTGTAAGGTTTATGCATGCATGCATGCATGAAAAAAGGTTTCATGATAATGACATACCAAGTTCTAGTGTTATGCTACATACAATCCTAAATGAAAGTTCTATGAGTCATTACATGAGAGGATTAAGGTGGTTTAAAGGGAACCCATCACATTAGAGATGCGATATACCTAACCACATGTGAGACAAGGAGCCTCGCGTGGGTCAAATGGTACGTGCATACTCGTTACACCTCTAAAAGGATTAGAGGATACATTATAGGCTAGATGATTTCACTATCGGCAAGCAGACCTAAGGAAGGTTGCCCACTCGATGTTACTTTCTATCCTTTATTTTCCTAGAAGTTAGGCTTTTGTGGATTTGGAGTCCGATGTAGTGATGCATGACAGAGTTATTTTGTATTTAAAGCCAAACTCGGTATTTTACCAAAAGTAATCCACTTTATCTTTCATTTGAAAAAAAGATTTTAGCTCCCTAGTGGAGTCGCCAACTGTGAGGCCTCGCCCGAGCACCGGTCTGATCCATCGAGGAATCGAAATGCTCTTTGGGAGAAACTCCATGATTGGAACTCATTGTGAGTTCATAAAATTTATTTTTTGTGATTTTGAAGTTGTGAAAGTGAGTCGCCACTTTAATTTACTTGTTTTAATTGGAAAAATTAAAGAAAACCCAAAATGATTGACTCCAAAAAATATTTGATTTATCCCAATGGAAAATGCACTAATCCGCGAGTGACCAAAGAAGGCTCAGGGATTAGGTTTTGGTAATTACACAATTGAGAAAATGTAATTTTCTTCAGTTTGACTAAAATTGCAAAATAACTCTTAAAAAGGAATTTTCATGTATGTATGAATAAGAATATAATGAAGCATGAAACAGATATATGTGATAAGATGAAATGACAATTATAGATAAATAAGCAAAAGTAAATTCTACTTAATTATTACATGATCAAAACAAATGAAATAAGAGGATCTTTCCTCTAGCCCTTATAGGTACTAGGGAAAGCACACATTCCTCAACTAAGTTAACGAAATGAAAGTAAAGACTTGAAAATAAATAACAAATATAAAAGGGAAAATGTTATTAAAAATGATTTTGGAGTTGATGCCTTTTCAGAATGGTAGCCTGCGTATCCTATTCAATAGAAATCAAACCCTACGCAGTTCTTCCTTCTTGCGAAGGAGGGGTTCTGGAAAAAGTGTTGTTTTGTTTATTAATTTAATTCTGATTCTTAAATTAATAAATTTTATATATTTTCTACTTAGACCTAAAGAGAATTCTAGATTTGAGTTTAGAATCTTGAGAATGGAAAGAAGATTATACCTTTGCTTTCCTTGTCTTTCGGATGAATGGAACAAGCTTAGCTCCGGATCTCAACTCCACCTTGGATTCAAAACCCTTGGAAGCTGAATGTTAAAAGCAAAAGATTAGTGAAATAGCATAACGAATGTAAATTGAAATTGAAATTGAAACAACAGCTCTTTTGTATCAAATTTTCAACAGAACTTAAACACAACAAGTATATCAGTATGAGAGAATTTTTGCCTTGGAATCTATGTCCAATGAACCTAAATGAGACTCTATTTATAGAGTTGCTGAGGAGGGCGCCGGTAGTGCGATGGCGGCATCGACAGGTCACTAGCAACACGGGTGGCAGCAGAGACACGTCGGACTTTGGGGCGGCACGTGCCGCTGGCATGCATTGATGTGCACCTAGAAAGGTGGCATGCCTCTTACACGCTGACGACTGGTTTGACCTGTTTCCTACTTTTTCATCCATTTCGGGTCCATTTCAGTTTCGATTTGACTTCGGTTTGATTATGTGGGTTTGTAACTGAAAGATGGTCGACTGGAGTTGTAATTTTGAGGCTTCACAGAGGGAGATGACATTGAAGTGGTCTGGGCAGATAGATAGCCATTTGCAACATGTTCAGACTCTGTGGAAGCCAGATATTATGATGGAGATCTTGGCCCAATTAAATTTATAGTAAAAAAGAAGAATAGGGATCCAAAGTACGTGTATACGGCTAGAGATAAGATCCTTAACTAGTCAAAGATAAATCAACAACCATAAACTCTAGACATCGTGCCTCCTTGGTCGATGTCTGAGCTAATAATTAAGGAGACCTCCTTGGTAAAAAGAAATGGATGTAGTAGGCAAAGTGTGAGGAACCTAGAAGTTAGCAAAAAGGGCTTTAAACAAATGATTAGTGATGATGCAGCCCAGGGAATTATGAAGAAAAGCCGAGTGATGAAAGTTGTGACTATTGATTGGTTGTGAAGGATTTATGTTGACTATTAGTAGCCGCTGATGATGGAATAATACATATAATTCATGGAGAGTGGTTATGTGTAGTTTTAGCAATATTAGTTATTTGTCCCTTTATATTTTATTCCCTTATTGTTTTCTAATTTAATTAATTTGTCTTGTTGCTGGAATTCCATTATGCCAGCTAGTGTATTGGATAATTAAGCTAATGATTGGCAAATTATAGTGGCAGAAGAGGTCATTATATTCATGTTGAGAATTAATACAAAATATATCTCTTCTCCCTAAAATTCTTCTATTTTTCTTATTCTTCTTCTTCTGCTCCCTTCTTTCTCCTTTCAATTTCTTTCTTTTTTGTTACTGCTATATGAATCAGGATCTTGACAGCCTGGTATCAGAGCAGTTAGAACCTGAGAAGACTTTACTGGGGATTGAAACTGTGGCAAAGAAAAAAGCTGCTGCGAATGATACCTCTTAGTTACAAACTATGGAGGAACAAGCTAGGGTTATAGAGTAGAGAAGTGAGGAATTTTGAAAATAGATCTATAATCATCTAAAGTTGCATAATCAATAACTTTAAGAGTAGAAAACAACACAACAAGCCTTGCAAGTTTCAGTGCAAGCTTCTCAACAAATGATGCAATAGTAGATGAACCAAATGATGGAGATGATGAAATCTTTGACCCATGCTTCCCTTTAGGTCACTCATTCATCTTCTGCACCTCTAACAACTGCTACTACAAAGAAAATCCATATTAGCGGTAGTTGTGTGGATGGAAATGGTATCTTACCCACTCTTATTTCTAATTCTAAAAGCTTGTTTTACAAGAGATTCAAGTTAGAATATTAATAATATTAATAATACTATTTTTGGTAACAAAATACCAAAGATAGAGTTAACTAATTTTGATGACACTAATCCAAGACTTGGGATTCGAAAGTGTTAGAAGTATTTTCAACTGTTTGATATTCTTGATGAGCAAAAAATAGATTTGGTTACTTTTTATCTTAAAGAAAGTAAATATATGGTTTTAGGGATGGCAGGTGTAGAACATAGATAGTATTTGGGAAGAATTTGCTGAAGAACTTTGTAAGAGATTTAGTGAATTAATAATGGAGGATGTTGTGGAGGAGTTCAATAAGATGAAGCAAAAAGGAACTGTGATTGAATATCAGGAAAAATTTAAGGAAATTGAATCACTAATGTTGAATGACCACCCATGGTTAGGAGAGCATTATTTTATATCAAGTTTCATTAGTGGATTAAGCAGGGAACTCAGGCCTTTGGTTAAGTTATTTAAGCCTATCACCTTAATTCAAGCTTGTGAATAAGCTAAGCTACATGAATAGTCACTCACAGCTTTGCTCAAGAAATAGAAGCAACTTGCAAAACCCTATACACAGAACCAAACCTATGCAAACAGATGCTATCCTTCATTCTCACCAAATAACTTAAACATTAAATACCTTACAAAGCCTGAAACTAACCCAAATTCTACCTCTAACAATAGCCAGACAGACATTAAAAAACCAAATATACTTAGTACCAATCCTAAAAGAATTCCTGGCTAATGCTATAAATGTGGAGATAAGTTCTTTATGGGGCATGCATGTAAGACAAAGCAACTGAATGCTCTCACTGCCATTAAAAATGAAGAAGTAGAAGAGGTGACAGCTGAGGAAATAGAAAATGAAGAAGAAGAAGAAGAGGGAGATAGCATGGAGATTTCAATGCATGCCATCGAGGGTAGAGAAGCTACTAACTCTCTTAAGATCAAAGGTGAGGTAAATGGGAAGGGAATAGTGATTTTGGTGGATAGTGGGAGTACACATAGTTTTTTAGATGCTAGAATGGTGAAAGCAGTTGGAGGTGTCACCACTAAAGCCAAAACCCTTTGGGTTACAGTGGCAAATGGGCAAAACATGCTCAATAAGGCCAAATGTGAAAATTTTAATTGGTAAATGTAGAATCATGATTTTGAGTTTGATTTTAGAGTGCTTAAGCTTGGGGGTCATGATATGGTGTTAGGAGTAGATTGGATGAAGTAATTTAGTCCTATTATGTTTGATTTCATGAATATGAAATTATCCTTCAAAAAGGATAATGAGCAGATTGAGCTCATTAGCATTACAATGACTGAAAAAGCCTGTAGAAACTTTTAAAGAGAGGTTAGGAGCAAGTCTCAGCTCAATTCTTTGCAACAACCTACTGTAACTCACATGACAATACTATAAATAGTAACCTTAACCTACTACAAAACCCAAAAATACCTGAACCTAAATAGAAACTCACTAGTAAATATAGCCAAGTATTTGCAGAACCAAAATCACTACCACTAAATAGAACCCATGGTTATACTATACCACTCAAGGAAGGGTCTTCACCAATTAATATTAGACCCGATAGATACCCTTACTTTCAAAAAGTTGAGATAGAAAGGTCAGTGAAAGAGATGCTCAAAAGTGGTATAGTATAACCTAGTACTAGTCCCTTTGCTTCTCCAATGTTGTTCGTTAAAAAAATGATGGGAGTTGGAGATTTTGTATGGACTACATACAATTGAATGCCCTCACATTGAAAAACAAATTTCCTATTCTGATTGTGGAAGATTTACTAGATGAATTAAAGGGACCTATGTATTTTACCAAGTTGGACCTTAGGTCAGGCTATCACCATATCAGAATGAGGGTCGCAGATGTGTCTAAGACTGCTTTTAAGACTCATCATCGCCATTTTGAATTTTCGCCATTTAGGTTACCAATGCCCCAATAATATTTTAGGCTCTAATGAATAAGATTTTTGAGCCATATTTAAGGAAATTCATTCTGATTTTTTTTATGATATCTTAATTTATAGTTTTAGCTTGGGGTCTTACTTGTAACACTTAAAGATTGTTTTTTAGGTTTTGCTGTAACATCAGTTTTATGCTAAGCTATCTAAATGCACTTTTGCTAAGCATAAAGTGGAATATTTGGGGTATATTATTACTCATAAAGGGGTAAGTATAGATAACTCCAAAGTTGAAGCTATGAAAAATTGACCCATTCCAATTATTATCAAGTCATTGAGGGGTTTCTTAGGCCTTATTAGTTACTATAAAAGATTCATCAGAGTTATGGGGTTATAAGCAAGCCTCTAACATATTTACTGAGAAAGGATGCATTCATAAAGGGAGTTGAAGTTGAAAATTCCTTCAATGAATTGAAAGAAGTAATGTGTGTCGCTCTTATTCTAGCACTACCTAATTTCTTTAAGCCTTTTGTTTTAGAAATTGATGCTAGTAATAAGGGCATTGCTATAGTTTTGACGTAGGACCAGAGACCTTTAGCTTTCATCAGCAGGGCATTAATTCCTAGAAGTCAAGATGCCTTTGTTTACAAAAAAGAACTGATGGCTATTGTATTTGCTGTTATTAAATGGAGTCATTACTTAGGTAATGCCCATTTCATTAACCAGGAAAGTATTAAATTTTTGTTACAGCCGAAGCTTCACACACATGTAGTAGAAGGGGATCACAAAGGTTTTGGGATTGGATTATAGTATCCTCTATAGGAAGGGCCTAGAAAATAAGGTAGCAGATACCTTATCCAGAAAAGGTTGGCTTGAGCAAGGGATTGGGAGTAATTATGCAATTATTTCTCCTGTATCTCTAAAATGGACATAGAAGGTCATTGATAGCTACCATAGAAATAAAGGGATCCAGGCTATCATTGAGGCATTACTAGTTAATGATGAAGCAAAGCCTCACTACACTTATTCTCAAGGACTACTGAGATATAATGGCAAGTTGGTCATTGAATCTAAAGAGGATTTGAAAATAAAGATTATGCAAGTAGCTCATGATTCTACAATTAGAGGCCATTTTAGAATTAGGGGATCCTATAACAGACTTAAATCTCATTTCTTTTAGCATGGAATGAAAGCTAACATTTACAAATGGGTGCTTAAGTATGAAGAATGCTAGAGGTGTAAGTCATAAGACATAGCTGAGCCTGGGATGTTACAGCCTTAGCTAATTCCTGACAGGGCTTGGGAATCAATTTCCATGGATTTTCTAGAATAATTACAAAAGTCTAAAGGGAACAATACTATCATGGTTGTGGTGGATCGATTTAAAAAATATGCACACTTTATCCCTTTGTTTCATCCATTTACAACTTCAAAAGTGGCACAACTTTTCCTTAGTCACATTTACAAGCTTCATAAGATGCCTAAAGATATAACATCTAATAAAGACAAGGTTTTTACAAGTTTTTTTTAGCAAGAATTATTCAAGCTAGTAAGAGTGAAGCTCAATTTCAGTACTTTTTATCATCTTCAGATAGATGGGCAAATGGAGAGAGTGAATATGTGCCTTGAAAACTAACTTAGATGATTGACTTTTCAAAAACTAGGATTGTGGTGCAAGTGGGTATATCTTATAGAGTGGTGGTACAATACTAACTATCACACAAGCTTGAAAATGACTCCATTTTAGGCCCTATATGGTACTCCTCCTACTAAGCTATTTTTTTGTTCCTAATAAATCTATATCTATGGCTTATGTGGAAGAATTCTTGAATCAAAGATAGGAAATGATTCAAATTGTAAGGGATCAATTGATTAAAGCAAGAATAGGTATAAGAAATTTGCAGATAATAAAAGGAAAGATAGGTCCTTTGCAATGGATGATTAAGTGCTTCTTAAACTGCAACCTTATAGGTAGAGTTCAATTACTATAAGAAAAAGCTTAAAATTAGCAACTAAGTACTATGGTCCATATAAAGTGGTTGCTAAGGTGGGAAGTGTTGCTTACAAGCTGGGGTTGCTTTAGGATTCATAGATTCATCCTGTGTTTCATTTTTCATTACTAAAGAATACATTGGAGATGGAGTTACTTTCAGATTGCAACTTCTAGAAGTACATAAGAATGGAGAATTCAAAGTTGAGCCTATAACTATTCTACAATAGAGAGAAATTTCTAAGAAGAAGCAGATAGTTAAGCAAGTTCTTATTCATTAGGTTAATATGTCAGATGAAGAGGCCACCTGAGAAGACTTAAGCTTTATGAAGAAACAATTCCCTAAATTTTTCTGTGAGAACAAGGAAAATTTTAAAGGGGAGGGTAATGTAAGGAACCTAAAAGTTAGCAAAAAGGGCTTGTAACAAATGATTGTTGATCATGCAGCCACGGAATTATGAAGAAAAGCCTAGTGATGAAAGTTGTGACCATTGATTGGTTATGAAGGATTTAAGTTAACTGTTAGCAACTGCTGATGATTGAATAATACATATAATGCATGGAGAGTGGTTATGTGTAATTTTGGCAGTATTAGCTATTTGTCTCTTTATATTTTATTCCCTTATTATTTGTCATTTAATTAATTTATCTTGTTGTTGGAATTCTATTGTGCTAGCTAGTGTATTGGATATTTGAGCCAATGATTGGCAATTCATAGTGGCAGAGGGGGTCATTGAATTCATGGTGAGAATTAATACAAAATCTATCTTTTCTCCCTCAAATTCTTCTATTTTTCTTCTTCTTTTTCTTCTTCTTCTTCTTCTTCTTTTGCTTCCTTCTTTCTCTTTCTTATTTCTTTCTTTTTCATTGCTACTATATGAATCAAGATCCTAACACAAAGCCATATATATTGTTTGCCTTTATGCACCAAGAAGGGGGGTTGAATTGATGAGAAAATAAAAATTAGATAGAAAGAGATAGGGAAAGAGAATGAACACAATCGATTTTATTATGGTTTGTGCATTAACAAACCCTACGTCCACTCTCCAATCTCAATTGGGTATTCTACTACTAGTTGATACTTACAAAGGAGTTTCAAGCTCACTCCAAACTTACAAAGTGTTTTAATGGCTAACACATAACCTTTACAAGTGTTTCCCTTAGGCTCACACTTAAACCTATACAAAAGTTTTCTATTGGCTCACTCTCAGCCTAATATTATGTGTTTTCAATGTCAACACTCAACCCTTTGAGCTAACAATGCTCATACAATAACCAAATAATAACAAATAAAAGGTAAAGGCTTTGAGAATTAAAATTGCAAGAGTTTTGTTTAAATGAAGGTTGTTGGATAATTATGAGGGTCTTTGGAGGGGTTATTTATAGCTTCTTCCCTCCAAATTCCTATTACAAAGAGATACCAAAAAGGATCCTCATAATAGCCACAAAATCTTGCATTGAATGCTTTGTCAGAGTTAGGTTGCAGTCACTAAGCCTTTTTCGCGATCGAGACCAATATTTCGTGGTCACTATCTTCATAATCCACAATGGCTAGATAATATGTGGCATCTTCTCGTTGGTTCTTCAACTATCCATTGCAAGCTTGGATTTCTGTATGAATTTCACATTTGCGACTACCAATTCATGGTTGCGAATCAAGGATCGTGCCTTTGGTCGTGGTCGCAATTGAGGTCGGGATTCGTTCTATGTCTCAAAGCTGAAAATTGAACTATATTGCCTTCTAATTGTCTTGGTCATGATTTGATTATCACGATCGCGATTTAGAGGTCGCGGTCACGATTATGCTATGTTGGGTGTGACTCAGAAGCCAACTACAGTCTTTGGGAGATTTCAAGCACACTTGAAATTCAATCTATCAAATTTATTATAATCTGCAAAATAAATACTTAAAGTACACATTAGATAGCTTTAATTTGATTGACAAGATCAAAATAGAGATTGACTAAGTTTTGAAATGACTTAGGTCAACATATAAAACTCAAGTTCAATTAACTTATGAGAAATTAAAACTTGAAGAGCTTCCTAATGTTTTAGGAACTGAAATGATTTATGAGTAGGAGCCTGATGAAGAGATGGAAGAATTATAGATTCATGATATAGAACAAACACCTGCTAAGTTTGATAATGTGAAACTACAAGTTCATGATCTAATAGAGAAAGTCAACCATGGCACTCTTGAAAAGCTAAGGGTCACTTACATTGGTATTTTGTTGGGAAAGAATTTAAAAGACAATATTGCAAAGATGTTGAGGGAGTTTAAAGATTATTTTTTTTAGAGCTACAAGGAAATGCTAGGTTTGAGCAGAAGTTTGGTGGAACAAAGACTACCAACAAAGCTAGAATTCCAACCGTACTAATAACCTCCTAAGAGGATGTCCAAGGAAATTGAGCTGAAAGTCAAGGAAGAAATTAAAAAAGCTCCTAAAATCAGGCTTTATAAGGCCTACTGGGTATGTAAATTGGCTTGCTAATATTGTTTCTATAATTAAAAAGAATGGCAAAATTTGTGTTTGTATTGATTTCAAGGACCTAAATCTAGCTACACTAACAGATATGTATACTATGCCTGTGGCTAATATGTTGGTGGAAGCAGCTACAAAGAATGAACTCCTATCATTTATGGATGGTTACTCTAGTTATAATTAGATACTGATAGCAGAGGAAGATGTGTCCAAAACTACCTTCAGGTGTCTAATAGCTATTAGGACTTTTGAGTGGGTTGTAATGCCATTTGGTTTAAAAAATATAGGTACAACCTACCAAGGGCCATTGAATGCAATATTTCACGATATGATTAGACATCACATGGAAGCATACATTGACGATATTGTAGTGAAGTCAAAGATGGCAGCGGATAATGTTGAGCATTTGAAGCTTCCAAAGAATGAGAGAACATAAGCTTAGACTTAGTCCTTTAAAATGTGCATTTTGGGTGCGAGCTGTTGTGAAGCCTCGCCTGAGCACCTGTCTGATGCACTAGAAGAGAATCAAAATGTTCATTTGGGTTTGAACTCACGATTGAACTCTTGGGTTCAGATAGGTTGATTTCAAAAAGATGTTAGAGTTGCCACCTTAATTTTATTTTTATTTAGGAAATAGTTAAGGTAAAAACCCAATTAAATGACTCTAATTTTATCCCAATAGAAAACATGTACTAGTTCTCGATTACTAAAGAGGATTTTGGGATTAGATTTTTAGTTTATTTTGAAAAAGATTAGTTTGGAAAATTCAATACAAAATGACTAGAATTGATTTCATGAATAATTTATATAATGCATAAATAGATTAATTAATGCGTGACATTCATTCATTCAACAATATATTAATTAAGGGAACAAGAAAGTAAGAGGAAAATATTAAATTTACAATGAGAACCTAAAATAGGGGATTCTTCTTATTTGCCTCAAAATAACCTATCAAAAAGTGACCTGCAAGTATACGGGACAATTGTAGTATATCAGAAGCACCCAAGGTCGTATCTCTCAAAGAATTGCAAATGAAAATATTTGTCTCAATTTAAAGCAAATTAAATGAAAACAAATTAAATGATTTGATTTTGAAAAGAAATAATTTGCAAAATAGGAAATTAAAAATAAATGTGGATTAAAATGCAATAGATTTTAAAACAATAAATGAATGATGCCTCAGGTTTGTATTCAGTTTATCAATGCTATGTGTTCATAAATATATCCAATTGATTACTCTAAAGCCTTAGTTTCTAACAATTCAAAGAATAAAAATCAATCTATTAACAATCGTATTCATAGAAATCAGTCTATCAAATCATTTATCAAAAACTAAAACATAATCTTAAAACTTATATTCCTAATTTGTTTTAAGATCCTAAAGGAATGAATTCTAAAATTGAACTTCAACTCTCATTTCTTCATTCAAAACCTAAGTCAATCAATCAATCAATTCAACTAGAAATAATAAAAATAATAAAAAAGGATTATATTCAATTCCATATCATGAACACATCATACAAACCCTAGACAAGATTGAAATTAGTTCATGCGAAATATAATGTTAATCTCCAAGTTATTAAAATCAAAAGAATTCATTGAAATTAAATTCTTCAATTTAATAATCAAAAGATGAAAATAACTAAGAAATTAATCTTATAAACCAATTCGATATTCTAACCCAATCTCTTGGCATCTTCATAAAGAATTCCCAAAATCACTAAAAACAATCTCTTTTAAGTGTTGAAGTTTGAAAACTAAAATTAAGAAAATAGAAAATTGGAAGAGAAGATACTATCACCCAAAATCAAGATCAAAATCAAGATGATTTTCTTCCTCTAAACATCCCTATTTATAACAACAAAACTTCTTATTTAGTTTCAACTTTCCTAAAATAATTTAGAATTGAAAATCTTTGAAAATCTCATAAAATCTTCAATATATGCTCATAGGTGACGCAGCGGGCGCAGGGATTGGTAGCTGGACACTGGGCTTGGTGGCCTGCAGGAGATTCTCTGCAGTGGGGCACTGGAGGAAGGTAGCTGGTGCTGCTACTGCTATTGCTAGGCACTGCTGGGCTTGGCAAGGTGCTGCTGGGCACTGGAGAAGGCAGCTATGTGCAGCAGGAAGGCAGCTGGCACTAGGGATGTACTGATGGCACTGGGGACATGCTACTAGGGGCTGCCGCATGTGCTGGGGGCTGCCGCGATGGCATTCATCCTGCCGAATTTTTCATCTTCACTCCAAACTTCTGATTTTTTTTTTAATTATTTAATGCAACAAAAAATAACTTAACAAACACAATAAAAACATCATAAAATCATAAAAATAAATTATAAATTAACAATTAAAGGAATAAAAAATAATATAAAACTATGATAAAACACTTCCTCTAGCCTTTACGGGTTCTAGAAAATTCATACAATCCTTAAACTAAATTCTAAAGTAATGCAAAAAAAATAAAGAAAATCCTAACTATGTAAAGAACATGATGGGGGAGAAGTTACTTTATTTTAATTGGATTTGCTACTTGAACCAAGCATGCCTGTGTACCCCTTTGAATCGGAATCAGAACCTACGGAGTTCTCCTCTCTTGAAAAGGGATTTATTTAGCCAAATCACTTTATCATGTTTTGATTGATTAATTGAATTGATTGATTGATTACCAAGTTAAGTCAATTAGTTCATATTTTAATTAACTATCCTAAGTGAATCAATTAAAAAAAGGGCAAGGAGACTTGGAAGAAGAAGAGAGAATCCTAAAGGGGGAAATAATAAATAAATTCGAAGGAGGGAGACAATAAATAAATTTCAATGAGGAAAATAGTAAAATGAAATAAATAAATAGAGAAAAGGAATAGAGAAAAGGAAAGGAGACTTACCTCGAACGGTAGGCGATGACTAGCCTTGGATGGTGAAAGGCGGTTTGCCTTGGATTGCAGGCAGCAGCTTACCTCGAATGGCGAAAAACTTTTGACTTGATGGATTGACTTAGAAAGTTACAACTTAGCTTGCTTTGAAAGTAAGGAGCAATAGCAAAATAAAAATAAAAATAAAAGAAAACTTTAAACTAAAAAGTATGTTCCTTAGCATATCATGCTTATAAAGATGGTTCGCTTGATGCAAAAGATAATTAAGCAAACCAAGGAGTGAGAAGGTTGGAAAACTAAGTTAAGGGCCTATATTTTTAATAGGAAGGTTGGAGGAAGAGTTTGTATGATGTGGGATTGTTGCAAAAAAGTGAAGAAAAATTCATTCTCACCTATTTTCGCCCATTCTCGCTCATTTCTTGACCATTTTTTGTGATTCTAGTCGCCTTGTGTTTGTTATTCAATCCTAAATGATCTAAAGGTGGTTTAGTGGTCAACAAGATAGGTTTCAATTCCGAGGGGTCCATTTCCTAATTTTTTCCATTATGGCAATTTTGCTTTTAGATGGCTATTTATGGAGCCTAAGTGCTTCTAAGGTTCAAATGCAAATTGGAAGGTGCAAAATTAAGAGTTCACAACTGGTAATTTCTTAGGCCTCCAAATGCATAAAAGAGGAATTAAGATAGACAAGAATAAGGCTAATGCTATTCTATAAGCGAAACCTCCCCAAAATAATAAGGAGCTCCAAAGGTTCCTTAGACAAATAAATTATCTAAGAAGGTTCATTTCAAATTTAGTTGGTAAAACTAAGGAATTCTTAAGCCTACTAAAATTGAAACAGCTAGAGGATTTTAAATGGGAGGAGCAACACTTGAAGGCATTTGATAAAATTAGAGGGTACCTAGATAATCCTCCTATTTTAATGCCACTAAAAGAAGGATATCCTCTGAAGTTATATTTGTTAGCTGCTAATAAATCTATTGGTTGTTTACTGGTCTAAAATAATGCCATAGGTCATAAGTAGTATACTACTTGAGTAGCTTCTTAACCCCTATTGAGTTAGAGTACTCTCCTATAGAAAAGCTATGTCTAGCTTTATATTTTATATGAACTAAATTAAGGCACTATCCAATAAAATCTAGAGCTTATGTTGTTTCTCAAACTGACCTTATTAAATATATGTTGAATGAACCCTTAATTACTGGAAGGATCAGGAAATAGTCACTTGCTCTTATTAAATTCACACTTATTTATGTACCATAGAAGTTTATTAAAGGTCAAGCCTTAGTCAACTTTTTGGCAGATCACCCTTTTTCTTTGGAAGTGCAGGTGGATTAAAGAGCAAGAGAATTACTAGTATGTGGAGAAAATACTCAGCCATGGATATTAAAGTTTAATGGAGCATAGATATAGTAACAGGTGCTAGGGTGGTGATTATTTCTCCAACAGGAATAAAGATTTGCACTTTTATTTAACCTAGCTTTTGATTATGCAAACAATCAAGTGGAGTATAAAGCATTAATCATTGGGTTAGAGATTTTGTAAGAATTAGGAGTATAGGAAGCACTAGTTATTAGGGACTCCCAACGTGTCCTAAAGCAATTAACCAGTGAATATAAATGTAATAGTTTTTTACTTAAACCTTATTATACTGCTATGGTTTAACTAATCAGATTTTTCAAAGAAGTATCTTTTTCGCATGTATCAAGAGAAGCTATCTAGAAAGCTAATGAGATGGCTCAGATTGCCTCTAGACTTAGAATGAGTAATGAATTGACCCACAAGTTGATTTTTGTTCATAAAAGAATGCATCCATCTATTTCAGAAAGAGGAATCCATGTAGATCCTTTAGCATAGACACAAATATAGTTAGGGATTGGGGAACAGAATTGAAGAAATTTTTAGAGTGCTATTTAATTTTGCACCCTTCAATTTGCATTTAAACCTTAAAGGCACTTAGACTTTATAAATAGACCTTTAAAAGCTAAAATTGCCAAAAACAAATGCCAAAATGGGAAAATAAAAAAATGGAGCCTTGGAAACCAAAATCTATCCGTTTGACATCTGAACCATCCTTAGATCATCCAATATGAATAACAAACACAATGCATTGGAATCACGAAAAACAGAAGAGAAATGAGAGAGAACAGTTAAAAAAGGTGAAAATAGATTTTTCTTCACTTTTTTACAACAATCCCACATCAAAAAATTACAAACTCTTCCCTAACTTAGTTTTTGACAACTCCTCACCTCTTGGCTTGCTTGAATAGTCTTTGCATCAAGCGAACCATCTTCACAAGCTTGATCTATTAAGAAACGAGCTTTGTAGTTTAAATTTTTTTTTTTTTTTTTTTTTTGCTTTGCTATTGCTCCTTACTTTGCAAAGCAAGCTAGATTATGACTTTTTGAGCTAACTCATCGAGTCAAAAGTTTGCTATCATCTAAGGCAAGCTGCCACTCACCGTCTGAAGTAAGCCGTCTGCCGTCCAACGCTAGTCGTTGCTCAACGTTCTAGGTAATTCTCATTTTCTTTTCTTTATTTATTTATTTATTTTATTTTATTGTTTCCCTCTATGGGATTTATTTACTTATTTTCTCCTTGGAATTTATTTATTTTTCCCCTCCTTAGGGTTCTTTATTCTTCTTCCAAGGCTTTTTGCTTTTTTTTTTTAATTGATTTATTTAGGATAGTCAATTAAAATCTAAACTAATTAACCTATCTTAGTAATCAATCAATCAACTTAATCAATCAATCAAAACATGATAAAGTGATTTGGCTAATTAAACCCCTTCATAAGAAGGGAGAACTGCATAGGTTTTGATTCCCATTCAAAGAAATATGTAGACATGCTTGTTTCAAGCAGTGAATCCAATTAAAATAAAGCAACTTCTCCCCCATCATCTTCTTTACATAGTTAGGATTTTCTTTATCTTATTTGCATTACTTTAGGATTTAGTTTGGGGAATGTATGACTTTCCTATAACCCATAAAGGCTAGAGGAAGTATCCCCTATTTTGGGTTTTTATTTTAAATTTAACATTTTCCTTTTACTTTCTTGTTCCCTTAATTACTATATTGTTGGATGAATGAATGTCATGCATTAATTAAACTGTTTATACATTATATAAATTATTCATGAAATCAATTCTAGGTATTTTGTATTAAATTTGCCAAATTAATTTTTTCTAAATAAACCAAAAACCTAATCCCCGAATCCTCCTTGGTGATCAAGGTCTAGTACACTTTTTCTATTTGGATAAATTGGAGTCATTTAATTGGGTTTTTACCTTAACTTTTTTGATGTAAAAATAAAATTAAGATAGCAACTCTAACATCTTCTTAAAATCAACCTATCTAAACTTGAAGGTTCCATCGTGAGTTCAAACCTAAATGAGAATTTCAATCCCCTTTCAGCATATCAGACTGGTGCTCGAGCAAGGTCTCACAACTGGTGACTCCACTGGGGACCACCTTCTTTATAATAAAAATAGAGGACTATTAATTAGTTTAAATTAAACTTTGGCACCTTTAATGCAAAAATGACTTTCATGCATCATATGCATAGGCTCTTTGCCTCCAAACTTAGTTTTAGGAAGATAGTGGATAGTGAGTAGCATCAAGTGGATAGTGAGTAGCATCAAGTGGGTAACCCTCCTTAGGTCTATTCGTTGATAGCAAAATCATCCACCCTACAATGAATCCTTTGATCCTTTCAAAGCTGTAATGAGAAATACATACTGTTGGATCCATGCGAGGCTTCTTGACTCATATGTGGTTAGGTATATCATTGCTCTAGTGTGATGTGTTCCCTATCCAATCCACCTTTACCCTCTCATGTAATGAGCCTAAATCCTGACCTTAGGTTGTATGTACCATAATCAAAAGTTTGCACCTTTGTGTCCTCATGAAATGTTTTCTTCATGCATATCATACATCCATTATGTACAAAAAATATGCTTTCATCTCAAGTCTAGGTCGGACCTTGAACTAAAGAAGGGTCAAACACTCTTACCACTATTCAAACAACTCTCTCATAAACACTCTCACATTTCCATCCTAATCACGTTCGTCCTCATAAAACTTAAACCATCACCTTGAACTTTAATCTTAAACATCTCACCCTAGCCTTTATCCTAAACACCATCACCTTAACCATATACCATAAATACCTCGCCCTAGCCTTACCCTAAACACCAACTGCTCAAACCTCACACCTCATTAAGCCTTCCTCTTGAATATGAACCTTACCCACCTTTAACCTTTGAACTGTAAACCCTAAACATGTAACCCTAAAGCCTTTATCCAAACTTAAAGCTCAAGTTCCCTTACTCAAACCCTACCACCGATCATAAGCTTAACCCACTTCCCTACCTTCATCTAAAAAACCCAGACACCAATACCAATACCATTATCTGGATCCTACCCTTATTCAAAATCAAACCCATTACCTATAAGCCTAACATCTTTGGCCTATTACATTCAAAACCAACAAGTTACCCCTAGATCGGTAATTACTTATAGCCTATACCTAAATCATCAAAACTTAAAACACTACCCTAAGCCCAATACCTTCGGCCTAACATGATGCCTTAAGCCTGAGACCTTAACCTATTTAACCTTAGGAAATCATCAAAATCCCAAATGCAGTTAGCTCACAACATCAAAGGGAATCCTTTTCCCTTAAGGTTTGCATGCCCATATTGTTACTTCTTTCCCAATCACTTACCTTGTTCTTTGATTTGGTTTTCAAGGTACCAATGGCAAGCCTAACTGATATGAAAGCCCTAACCAACCTACTCAAGAGGCAAGAAGAGATCTTTCAAGCAATTCTCATCTCTACCCTAGATGCTAAACAAGTTAATTTCAACCAGGCTTTAGCTAGTCAATAGTCTAGTTTTAATAATACCCTAGTCTAACTTATTGCTACTTTCACTGATGCCTTGAGTCTCTAATGCCAACTCATCATCGATGAAGTAAGAGGAATGCTAAACTAAGCTAAGCCCATTAATGTTGCACTTACCATTGACATGAGTCATAATTTCACATCATCAATCTCAAACATCAATGCCATTCTAGCCTCAGCTATGCCATCAGTCTTAGATAATAACCTTGTCTCTTCTTTGAATCCTATTCAAGGTAAGGAAAACCCTGCCTCTTCTACTATCAAAAGACTTTTGAAGTGTAATATTGATGTATTAGAGCAAACCCCCACAATGGAAAAAAGGTGTAAGAAGAGCAATACCTACATTCCCTTTACCTCTACCTGACGGAAGGATATGGACACCTACACTCCCTTTATTGATGCTGAGTGGGAAAGTATAGAGGTAGCTACCATGACCAATAGGAAACTTTTGAGATTATAATGAATGGCTTTCAAAGATTTGGGAGTGCCATTAGCAGTGGTTTACAAGAAGGCTTTGAAAGAAAAAATGGTGAAACACCTAGAATTAGGAGTCCCTCCTAATCCCTTACCAAAAAATTACCACTCCAATGAGTACTATGAATATCATCAAGGAGCAGGGCACAAAACCAATGCATACAAAGCTTTGAAACATAGAATATAAGATCTGATTGATAGAGGTGACATCATCCCCCCTAAAGCAAAACCCAAGACCTTAACTTAGCATTAAGTGGCATAACATAAAGGAGTTCAAGCCTAGCTAATCTAAACTATCTAAAGTTGAATTCCAAATCTAAGTCCAAGTTTAAGTCCAAATCTCAAAGTCTAAGTCAGTCCAAGTTTGAGTCAATCATTTTATTTTTATTTTTTATAAATTTTTGTTAATCATATCGATCCCTTTTCATTATCTTATATTAAAATTTTCTTTATAATAATACATCTATATTTTCTTTTCATGATTCGTGCATTAATTTTTTTATCTTCCTTGATTTAGTCTAACATGGTTGAGCTTAAAAAAAAAAGAGAGAAAAAAAAAGAAGAAAAAAAGTAAAAGAGAGAGAGAGAAAAAAAAAGAAGTAAAAAAAAAAAAGAAAAAGTAAAAAAAGAGAGAGAGAGAAAAAAAAAAGAGTAAAGAGAGAGAAAAAGGAAAAAAAAAGGAAAAGAGAGATGAACGAACAGTCAATTAAATCCACCATAATTTGCATAGATTAAAATTTGAGGTGCCCATGTTCTTATAAATCAATAATCACTTCATTGGCTCCTAATCAAAGAAAGTAAAGTAATAGACCTCTTATCAAATAATTGAAGCACAAAAAGCAAGTTAATGTAATTACCCATTACACTTTTGGATAATCAAACCATGCACCTTAATAAGGGGTGACAATTTCAAAAGAGGCCTTCATCAAACCTAGAATTTAGAAGTCAGAGCCTCTCAGCATAATTAGTAACTCAAATCATAGTGGAATACTTTCTTCCAAATTTTATTAATTCAAGCTTGCTAAGTTGAAAACCTAAAAAGGCGGCTTAGATAGAAGTTAGAGGTACAAGAAAGAGATAGAGAGAAAGGGGAGAGAGAGAAATAAAGAGAGAGTGCTCATCCTATTTATCACTCCTTCAGTGTTATCTTCTTGCTTATTGAAATCATCCTTTAGCTTAAGCACTTTTTCTTTATTAAAGAAGCATCCTCCAAATTTTTCAAATCATCTTCTGTTGATTGGTGAATCATGCTTCTTCATTAGAGGCTTGTTTCCTAAAGTTATATTGTCTTTTATGCCATTATCCTGCAAAGGGGGCATATCTTCCTAGAACATTATCATATCTTGTCAATACATCTCATCACTTAGCTCAAAGAGCAAATGCATAGTCTCTAATCTGTTACATCCCTATCTCTCATTTAGGGCATGATCCCTAAGTTTTCTTCTCTTGCTAGTCCTTTAACCACTCCTTTAGCCAGTATGTCATCTACATTCGAATAATATGTCATTCCAAGTGTCTTTTTGATCTCAAACAGAAATAAAGCTTGACTTGCTCTTTTCCATAAATCATGCTACAAATAACAAAACCATACAACCTCCTTAATCCTTTTCAGAAGTTTTAAGCTACCATTATTGAGCTTTATAAAATCATACTTTTCCATCCCGAGCCTCATTGGCAAATCATACTATCATTTTAAGCTCAAGCCATGTACTAACCTTTCTTTGGCAAAATCTCATCATAAGCAGAATGAAAATCCTAAGTCTATTAAGACTCATCATCCTTGAATCTAGTTTCCTTAGCAAAACCAAAGTCGAGGCATATTCTCTAAGGCCTATCATCCTCAAGTTAATTAAGAAGGACTCAAACCAGTCAAGGCCCATCCAATGCCTCTTTGGCAAACATCTCATTATTCTTGAAAGATTAAGTCTCATTAGCAAAACACATGATCCTTGAGATCAAAGTCTTTTAAGTCCTATAAACCATTCTCAACTTAATCCTCTTAAACTGATGTAACCATGTCAAAGGGCAAACCCTTATCTATGAGCCTACAGTATCCTTATGACCAAAACCTGTAACATTATATCTAAGCTAAAGCCAATCATCTAATAGAAAAGCCTAAGTTGAGGAACTATTCTCAAAGCTCAAAAGTCTTTTAGCTAAAACCCTTCATCACAAAGTCCAAGAGCAAAAGCCTTCATCACAAAGCCATAGGCCAAAAGCCTTCATCACAAAGCCTAAAACCAAAAGCCTTCACTATGAAGCCCAAACCAAGGAACCTTCACCATGAAATCCAAACCAAAAGCCTTCACTATGAAGCCCACTCCTAAAAGGCCTTCATTTATGAAGCCTATGATATCCTCTAAGGCCAAATCTGATTGAGCCTTCCAAATTGATTTCCTAGATTGACCTTTCCTCTAAGTAAGGCTTAGCCTCTCAATTTGATCTCCTATAAAGTCTAGCACTCTGGCCTAATCTCTCTAACATGGTCTTACGTAAAATTTGACCAAGCCTTTCGAATGAACTCCCCACAGGCAATAACCTGACTGAGCCTTTAATTTAACCTCCTACATAGTCTAATTAGACTGAGCTTCCAAATGACCTTAGTCAAGGCCAAACCTAACCTGGCCTTCTAAGATGATCCACTCATTCTAAACAATCTTTCCTAAAGCCAAACCAGACTGAGCTTCTAAATTGATTCTCTTTAAGGGCCATAACTAACCGAGCCAATTACCATACCTGACCAAGGACTTTTGTATAAACTTCTTTGAAGATAAGCCTAACAAACTGACCTTCCCCAAAACTAGACCTAACAACCTAATCATCTCCAAAGACTTGACCTCCCTGATCAAGCTTTCCAATTCGCCTCAAACCAAGCCTTCTTCAAAGCCAAACCCATTTGAGCCCAGCCCGACCTCTTCTAGCTATACTTGGCTTAACCTCCTAAGTGACTTCTTCCCAGGCCAAACTGATAGCTATTGACTAAGTAGTCTCATACCTAATATGACCTTAAGTTAGCTGTTCAATTTGATCCCAGATCCAAAGGCTATGCCTAACTAAGCCTTTCAAGCTTATTAGCTCGATCTCTTCCATAATTGACCTAGCTTTCTTAAATGACTTCAACCAAGGCCGAATCGATAGCCATTGATTGACTACCCTCATATTCTATCCAAGTTGAGTATGACCCTACCATCCCCAAGCTAGTCTATCTAAACAAAATGACCTAGCCACTTTTCTTTATCATTTTAAAGTAGGGGCACCTCCCTACCAAATATTCACCTTTTTAAAATGGGAGCATCTTTCTCCCAAAAGATAAACACTTTTATACCAAGCTAACCTTCATGAGTTCAAGGTATCTAATCATTATGTAATATTATGCATTTTGCTTTAAACATGCTCCTATTTTAAGAGGATCGTCAATCCATCTAAATGCTCGAAGTAAGGCGAATCAGCAGTCCAAATCAAGAAAGATCATCAATCCAAATTCATGAATCAAGACAGATGATCAAACTAATAAATTGTCAAGCAAAGTTCCTAAATAGATTGGGACCATCAAGATCTCTAACATTAAACCATACCTTAAAACTGAATTATGTATCTTTTTTAGAATCAGACCCATCATAGGGTAGTTTTAGGATCTATACCTTAAAATAGAATTAAGTTTCTCTTTCAAAATCAAATCATCCTAGGACATTCTTAGGATCATCAACCTAGCATAAGGTTAGGTTTCTCTTCCAATATCATACTCATCCTATGATAGCCTTAAGATCCATACCTTGAATTTGAATTAAGTGTCTCTTTTAATCAAACCCATCCTAAGATAGCCTTAGGATCCATACCTTAAATTCGAATTAAGTATCTTCTTTATAATTAAACTATCCTAGGACAGTCTTAGGATCATCAACCTAGTATAAGATTAAGTTTCTCTTTCAAAATCAGATCATCCTAGGATAGCCTTAGGATATTTCACCCATAAATATTTAGGAAATAATCACCTAGACATCCCTGTGGTTTATTCTCTTGTCTCTATTAAATCCATCTATCAACTCTACCTATAAATGTTTGGAAATAAGCATTCAAATATTCTTGTGGTTCCTTTTCCACCTACCCTTTACCTTTAAGATTCAACCATGCCTTTCACCTAAACATGTCCATGCTCTGATTTAGGCTTTAGTTCATTTTTTTCCATCCCTCATCCCTGGATTCACAATCATCAGAATTGCATTTCGGCCAAGGCAACTCTAATGAGAGGGCAACTATGAACTTTTAATTTTGCACCATCCAATTTGCATTTGAACCTTAAAGGCACTTAGGCTTGTTAAACAGACCTCCGAAAGACAAAATTGCCAAAAAACTACCAAAATGGGAAAATTGAAAAATGGGACCTTGGGAACCGAAACCTATCCTTTTGACCTATGAACCACCCTTAGATTATATGGGATGAATAACGAACACAACATAACTAGAATCATGAAAAACAGAAGAAAAATGAGCAAGAACGGTCAAAAATAGGCAAAAATAGATTTTTCTTTAATTTTTTACAACAATCCTATATCCAAAGATTACAAGCTCTTCCCCCAACCTTTCTACTATAAATATAGGCTCCCTAACTCAGTTTTTCACACCTTCTTACCTCTTAGCTTACTTGATTAGTCTTTGCATCAAGCGAACAATTTTCACAAGCTTGATTTGCCAAGGAACGAGCTTTTTAGTTTAAATTTTTCTTTTATTTTTATTTTTGCTTTGCTATTTCTCTTTACTTTGCAAAGTAAGCTAGGTTGCAACTTTCTAAGCCAAACCATCAAGTCAAAAGTTTGCCGCCATCTGAGGCAAGCAGCCACCTACTGTCCGAGGCAAGCCGCCGTCCACCGTCTAAGGCTAGTTGTCGGCCACCGTCCACCGTCTAAGGCTTCATTTTATTGTTTTGCTCTTTGGGATTTATTTATTGTCTCCTCTCTTGGGATTTATTTATTATTCCCTCTCTTTAGGATTCTCTCTTCTTCCTCCAAGGCTCCTTGCCTTTCTTTTTAACCAATTCACTTAAGATAGTTAATTAAAATCTAAACTAATGAACTTAACTTGGTAATCAATCAATCAAAACATGATAAAGTGGTTTAGTTAAATAAACCCCTTCACAAGAAGGAAGAATTGCGTGAGTTTTGATTCCTATTCAAAGGAATACGTACGCATGATTTTTTCAAGCAGTGAATCCAATTAAAATAAAGCAACTTCTCCCCCATCATCCTCCTCACATAGTTAGGATTTTCTTTATCTTATTTGCATTACTTTAGGATTTATTTTGGAGAATGTATGACTTTCCTAGAACCCATAAGGGCAAGAGGAAGTATCCCTTATTTTGGATTTTCATTGTAAATTTAATATTTTCTTTTTTACTTTCTTGTTCTCTTAATTACTATATTATTGAGTGAATGAATATCACGCATTAATTAAATTGTTCATGCATTATATAAATTATTCATGAAATTAATTCTAGTCATTTTATATTAAATTTGCTGAACTAATTTTTTCTAAATAGACCAAAAACTTAGTCCTCAAATCCTCTTTGGTAATCGAGGACTAGTATACTTTTTCTATTGGGATAAAATTAGAGTCATTTTAATTGGACTTTTACCTTAACTTTTTCCAAATGAAAATAAAATTAAGGTAGTCACTCTAACATCTTTTCAAAATCAACCTATCTGAACTTGAGGGTTTCATCATGAGTTTAAACCCAAATGAGCATTTTGATTCCCTTTTAGTGGATTTGATCAGTTCTCAAGCGAGGCCTCATAAGTGCCCAAGCAGAAAGACCTTTCATAGAGTCAAAATCCAAGCTCAGAACTTCACACTAATGGAAGGAGAACTTTATAGAAAAGGTTTTGATGGTTTGCTCTTAAGATGCCTTGGGTTCCCTGAAGTTATAGAAGTAATGAAATAGGTCCATGAGGGTGTTTGTGGTGCTCATCAAGCGAGTATAAAGATGAGATGGTTGTTAAGAAGACATGGCTATTTTTGGGATTACATTAGCTATTCTAAAGGTTGTCAACAATGCTAAACATGCGGCAGTGTCTAGAGAGCACCAGCATTAGAGTTGCATTCAAACCTTGGCCTTTTAGAGGTTAGGCAATCCATTTGATAGGTAAAATTCATCCTTCTTCAAATGGTCATTATTTTATTATTGTTACAACTGATTATTTTAATAAATGGGTTGAAGTAATGCCCTTAAAGAAAACTAAGCAGAAGGATGTAATTCTTGAGTCTATCACAAAGGACAAAATGAGAAATTTTGCATAAGATTATGGCATAAAACTCTTGAGATCTATCCCATTTTATACACAAGCTGATGGACAGGTTGAAGCATTTAAAAAAATTCTTATTGATATTTTAGGAAAGATGCTATAGGAGAATCCAAGGGACTGGCATAGGATTCTTTTTAAAACCTTATCGGCCTATAGGACTTTTAAGAGGAGTTCCACTGGGGTAAGTCTATTTGCCCTTACCTATGGACATGTTGTTTACTGATGGAGAAGGTGATCCCTTCCCTCAGAGTAGCAAAATAGAGTGGTCTGATTCTAGAAGAGTGTATAGAATCTATGCTAATGGAACTCAAATTGATAATGATAGGCTATAGGTTTGAACAAATTGATCATCTAGAAAAAGAAGGTATTCAAAATTTATAACAAAAGAATTAAGAAGAAGAGTTTTGAGGTTGAAGAATTTGTACGGAAAATTATACTGCCATTTGGGGTTAAAGACGAGAATACGGAAAATGGTCCCTAACTTGGGAGGAACCTTTCAAAATTTACAAAGTATTAGAGGGAAACTTTTATTAGCTATTTAGTCTACAAGGGGAACCATACAAAAGATTCATCAGTGGAAAGTTCCTGAAAAAATACTACCCACTATGTAGGAAATGATGAAAAGGGCCTAAGCTGAAGGTTCTTTGCCTTATCCCATAGGCTCTAAAGCTATAGTTATAGGATATCTATTTTTAGTTTTTTGTAAAGATTGTTCTTTCAAGCGTTTTTATTTTTTATTTTTTCAAGTTTTAAATTTCCTAAATACTCTTGTCAGATGTAAGTTGGCTATTAAAACACTTTTGAGAAAATGAATAAAAGTAGGCCAAATGGCCACTTTTCAATTCCTAGCTAAATTGCTTCATGGTTAATCTTGTTAAGGCAAACTCCTAAAAGAAAGAAAATTAATTCTGACTTGGGATTCCAAAAGGGAAAATGAAAGGAAGCATGTGGGAAACTAGTGTAAAATTCACAGACTACATGATGTAACTGTAAGTTAAAGTGTACCCACCTTATTGAAATTATATTGCATTTTAAAAGCACATCAAATTCATTTCATAAAGGTTCCACCTTGTAAAAGTTTAAGGTACCTATACGTGCATACAATAGATTCATATGCACTTTGTTTATTTAGCTATACATAATATAACCATCCATTTGACCAAAAATTGGCATTTATGCCATTTCTTTCAAATTAGTATAACACACATTCATATAAAAAGGAGAGCATCCTTTATTATCTTACTATACTTACGGAGAAACACAATACATATTGGAAAACAAAATGTAGAAATCTAATGCAAAGCATGGAATGGCAGCATGGTGAAAGAATGGTTGCAAAGCGAATGTATGCATAGGTCTAAAGGAGTGGCTGCATGAAACGACTGTAAGTAGAAGTGTGTTTATAGGAATTGACATGGTTGTATGATGCCGTAAGGCTTTTTAGCCATTGTCCAAACATGAACTAAACCCAACACACATACTATAAGTAAAACCTAATTATGGTTCAATGAAGTCAAGGTAAACAACAATGTCACTTAGCAAAATTCAACATCCATAAAATGTTCTTCATCATTAATTTTTAGTTCAAAGTATCCATCAAATAGTCATATCCAACATAAAAACAAAGAAGTCATACCCAAAAAATTAGAACTTCAAATGTAGATCTAAAACAGTCACCAACTCACTCCATTTAGCACAAAGGTTATCTCTAGGAGTTGTGGCATCTATCAACATTTGGTGATGTGTCTAAGCTTCTTCATAGTTAACTTTCAAGGGGTTAGCTTCTGAATTTACCATGGCAGTAGCATCATTATAGGCAGTCTTCAACTGTTTACTTTCATGCTTAGTTTTGTAAGCATCCCATAAATTTTGATAGTCTGCCTGCCTCTTAGTTGCTTTAGTTGTGAGAGAATCATATATGCTCTTCTATTCTGAGAAAGATAGGAGTTTGGCAAAGGAAGCAACAATGGTGGAAATATTTTCTTTGGAAATTGCAAAAATAGTCACTATTTCTTTTATGTGTCCATCTAATAAGGAAATTGTGTCAGAAGAGACAGTAACTGCACTAAGAGTATTGAGTGAACATCTCACAATAGTTTGTTGTTCCTCATTTAGAGTCAATAGTCACAAAGAGATGTTGCAAATTAATCTTAGATGTGATTGCTGCTTTAAAAGCAAGTGAAGAGGTAGAAGTCTGATCTTGAGATGCTTGAGTCAAAAATGAAAAATCCAAGATAGCAAAAGGTCTTGAAAAGAACCTGCTACAGCTATGGTCTACAAAAAATAAATTACAAACAGGTCAAAAGCCTAGCTAAACATATTGACTGCAAAGAAGAATGTAAGAGAACCATACCTGTGGAAGAGTAAAAGAAGAAGGAGAGATGGGAATTTGGTTTTCTAAAATGGGAGGGTTATCATCTTAATCGTTAGAAGGAACACTTTTAAATTTAGGAGCATTAGAATGAGAAGATCTTGTTCCATTTTTATTCACATCACTCTCACCATTGTGATTTGAAGAAATAGTTCTCATGCTTGATGAAGAGCCATTAGGCTATAAGGGAACATCCAGTGCATTGGAGAAAATAGACTTTAAAGGAAGTCTATTAAACTGCCTTAATAGGCCATTAATGGATTTGGGTTTTGACTACTCTTTAATTTTCTTAGTTGGCTTCACAGGTGATGTGGGAGGCACTTTCTTAGCTCGGGTTGATTTGGTCTGGGGATTTTCTTGGAGAGGGAGCAATTTTAGCCTTTTCTAGGTATTTGAAGATGAGACCATCTTTCGCTTCTTGCTTGGCTTAGTAGAGGCTAAAACACCTGAAAGAAAGACAAAAGTGAGCATAATCGAAGTTGGTAAATTAAATATATGAAATAAAATATATATATATATATATATATATATATATTACCTTTCAACATTTTTTCAAAAGAATGAAACACCAAGAAATCATAAACCCCAGCCCACCAGGAAGGAAAGGCTTAGACTTCAGAAGAAGTGGTTATAGAAATGGAGCAGTACAAAGAACAATATTGTACCATGAAGGTCTAACAGAAGGAAGAAGTGATCTCATTAGATGAAGACCCTACCATATGATTAAGCAGTGGAATAATCTAAGATAATCCAAATTGCCTACTGAGTAGAGAAGGCAAATACTTGGTAAAGACAAGTTTAGTAGCAGAAGGAGGTCACTAAAGCAGAGAGAGTCCCCTGAAATAAAGAATCTGATAATGGTGAAAGCATAAAAGAACTTATCTCTTAAGGATAACAGGTCATTTCCTACTAAGAAAGACTGTTGAAGCCATATTGGTAAATCTTTAATTTTCAAACTTTCATCCCAAATGTCAAATTCAAATTGCTCTGGTTGACCTAAAAAGAAAGAGAAAACAATGTCTGTGTGAAAATCTAAAGTGCATGACATAAGTGAGGGACCTAAGAATAGGAAATGATCAATCTCTTTTGAAAGGAACGATGGAAAATACACAAAGAGCCAAATTTGAAGAGCCACAAGTGAGGGCTAGCTTTAGTGATTTTATCAATAGTCGCAGCCCTAGTAAAGGACTAGTATGCCAAGGCCAACAGAAGAGTCCTAGGGCAAAAGGATGACTAGTAGCTAAAGCTCACACCATAGGAAGGTATTCTTTAGGGGTTCCCTAGAAGGACAGATGATATATTCCTCAATTAAAGTCCAAAAAAAGGCAACGTGTGTAGACTGTGTTGGAACCTCAGAGGCTTTACTCTATTTTTCAGTATGGAAATGGTAGGAAGCCTTATTAGAAGAAAGAGAAGCAAACTCAGGCAATAGGGGATCATCAAAGTCAATGTTGATAGCACATTCCTCACCCATTATAGGGAGACTGGTGAGGAAAAAGATGTCCTTCAAGGTGATAGAGGGGGGGCCAAAAGAAAAAGAAAAAAAAAAGCATTAATGGAAGGTGACCAAAACCTCAAAGTAGCAAAAAGAAGGTCTATATTCATATCCCTTTCAATTACACTAATGCCGATAAGAGTCTGCAGCCCCCATCTTTTCCATTAACTTCCATAAAATGGTTCTAATCTTTTTACCCATGCAACCTAAGTATCAGTAAGTTTGGGCCAACATTTAAATTTATCAGTAGAAAAATGGACTTGAAAGTTTCACCCTAATAAGAGCTCATCTGAAGAGGAAAGAGGGAAAATCACAAGAGGAGGATCATAATTATGTGTTCCAATGGTTAAGAAGTAGTGGGAAGATACTGGAACTAAAGATAATATATGGGGAAGATCTCTGCAAGCAAAAGAAAATTAATAAGTAAAAAGGCAACAGAGCAAGATTGGTGTTTGGAAATTATACCTAAAAATCAAGTAGGGAGGTGGGAGCAGAGCTATGTATTGTAAACACCAAGAAGGATATGGCCTTTGAAAGTCCTAGAAGACAATTAATAAAATTAGAATAAGTCGAATTAAAAAAGGCTTGTCAATTAATTAGGCTTTTGGAAAGTTCAACTTAAGGAGTCACTGAAGGGGAGACTCTAGGAAGGGAAGTCAAAGTCACAGTAGGTGGGGAAGTAAGAGAAAGCAAATCCTGAAAATAAATACAAGTTAAGATAGAAAGTAATGGAAATTATTGAGTTCAAAAGGCCAATCAATAATTACTTTGGGGGTCTCTATATCAGCCACATAAAATCAGAGCTTATAAGAGGAGTTTCCATTTCAATGTTTGCTGGAAAGAGCATTATCAAGGTATGCGTATTAATTTTATACTTAAATCTTTCTAATTTGAAATAAATGCACGAAAGGAACAAAATTAGGAAGAAAATAAACCAGAGTACTTGAGAAGAGGCCTAATGGCTTTTTTCCTAAAGAATTTTGCAACCTTCCTTAGAGATCCCACAAGTAAAATTTCTTTCACTATTCAAGCTTTTGAGAATTTTAGGCCAAGAGTTTCATATATATTTTCAGGTCAAATATTTTTGCGCCTTTATTCAACTAAATTCTTGCCAAACCAGGCAAAGAACATCAATAAAACTCAAATCCAAAATTCAATTCTTTTCAAAATAATAATAATATAGCTGCATGTTCATATGCTTTTAGTCTTGGTTCATTACTTAGTTGATGCCAAAACTCATTTTTGGCAATAAATTGACTTGAAGAGTAATATAAGAGGGGTTTAAGGTCTAGGGATCCAAAGCTTTGTCTTTTGGAATACTTTTAAGGCCTAGAGAACCTAGTTTAATTGAGGAAGTCTTAAGGGAATTCAACTATGTACTTTAAGAGAAAAATCATTTTTTTCAAGAAATGCAAACAAATATTCATCCAAAGATAAAAAATCATCATTAAAGCAATCTCATTCCATATGTTCATCATTTTTATCAAATTTTGTTTGGTTATAAAACATCAAGAATTTTTCATAGGAAATTTTCTTAAACTTTTACCATGAAAGTCCTAAAAAAAGCTTAACCAAACCCACAAAATTCATCAAGTTCAAAAATACACAATTTCACAAAATCCCAAAGCCCAATACACAATTTCGAAAACATAAGACTCCATGGTTTTCAAATCTTGGAATTAAAAGGGAACCAAAGGAAAACTTGATTCTAGCCACTACTATTCAGATTTCTCCTTTAAGTGGTAATTTCAAAAGGTTTCAAAAGGGCTAACTAAAGGTAAATTTCCCTTCAAGCCTAGAAACTTGGAACTTCTCCTAACTAAATCATCAATTTCAACGGCCCAAAAAGGAAAATTATCACCAATTTGTTGGCCCTTTTAATCTTCTTTAAAGTATTCTCAATTTTCTTCCCAAGAAAAATAAAAATGTTGTTCATATGTTCTCATGAAAATTCACCAAAGTTCATCAATGCTCAATCAAATTGTAAAGACCCATCAACCAAAACTTCTCCAACAAAATTCTCGAGCACCCAATTCAAGAAATTCCAAGAAAAAAAAATCATGCTTCAATCATCAATAAAGCCTGTATATTTTCATTCAAATTTCCACCAAGATTTAGAACCAAGCAATTCAGAATTTCACTGCATACAAAGAGGAATCCAAGAATTTGGTTTTATCATTATTACCCATACACCAATTCCATTCAAAATCTTCAACCAAACCCAAAAACAAAAATTTCAAACCAAGAATTCACACTATTCTTGCCAAACTTTTCATATCCATAAAGAATAAAAAATAATTTCTTGGGGAAATTTATTAATTCGATACAATTTAGCTTCCAAGAAAACCAACTGATTAATCTCATACCCAAAAAATAAATAAATAAATTCTCAAACCGAAAAATACAAGAGCACCATAGGTTAACAAATATTGCAGTCAAAGGGAAAATGGAAATTTTGCTAAAATATTCAATACCCATTGATGAGAGACAAAATATGTTGGATTGAGTCCAGGCCTAATGAGTAATATAGGGCCAGTAAGGCCTAGTTTCTAGGAGAAAGTAATCTCTTTCCTTATTTATAACAAATCTATAACAAACTAGTAAAGAAACTAAATCCAATGTCTATTCCAATTTGGAATTAGAATCTTTATCTAAATTGTGCCAGGACATATCGCTTATAAATATCTTAACTGTAAAGACTTAAAGGTAGACTCTCATATTATTACTAAATCAAGCTCAATAAAATTCTCTGGACATTCATATTATTCAATATAGTTTCATCCAACATCCTTCAACCTAATTACATTCCACTTGTACAATTAATTCTTGTTTTATCAAATTCAATTTGATCACCAATCAAGCATTCATCCCAATTCAAACATTAAACCCATATTATTTTATTTACAAACAAAGAAAATCTTAGTTTCAACTAACAAATCTTCATAATACCCAAATGCCAAAGTCACCAATCATGAAAATTCCAACCAAAAATACCATTCAGTTCATACAAAACCTAGCACACTGATACAAGAAATGAGTTTTACCTTTCTTTCTTGTAAAAACTTTTGAAAGAACTTGAAATGGGTGATTGGGTTTTTATGTGCTAATGATGGAGAAAAGCAAAGGTGAATGTTGGTGAAGTGGGTAACGTCAATGCGGGTGCAATTTGGCTTGGCGTTAATGCCACCATTGGTGTGGAGAAGTGTGGGGAAGAGCTTCGATGCTATTAGTTCAAGAGGAAGCACTGCTGGTTGGCATGTGTGAACGATGAACAAAGGTGCGCTAAAGCGGATGTGAATGGCCTTCGTGGACGGGCTAATTGGCCAGTGGGTGGATGGAGTTTCCACCAATGATGAAGCAAAAAGTGAGCAAGAAATATTGGGTTTTCCTACTTGAAAATAGTGGCAATGGAGCTATAGGCAACAAGGTGTAGTGTTGATGGGAGAGAGTGGAAGAGGATTTGTGAGTTGGGTTTTGATTTTTGTGGCTTTAAAATAATAATTGAAGGTTATTAGTACTTGGGTTTTGAACAGAAGTAGTAAACCCTTGGGTATTAAATGCTTCTAGTGTAGTAAATTCTCGGGTAAGGGATGAATTTTCAAAATTTAAATTCACAAACGGGTTTGGTGGTGTGGGTGAAGAAGAAATTTTAAAAGGGTTACCTTGAGCAAATTTTGAAAATCCAAGGTTTGAATTTGTTGGAGATGTGAAAGAAGAAGACCTAAAATTAACATTGAAATTCGAAGGTCTTGGAAGTTCTTTGTCACTTCTCACGTGGGACTCTTCTTCTTCCCAAAGTTTTTTAATTATTTCTTCTTCTTTGTTCCACCACCATTCATCAGCTAAGCTAAACAATACTTTGGGCTTGTAGTTTTTGTATTTCAAATGGGAAAACATTCTTTAGGGTAATGGAAGGAAAGGAAGTGTTGGGTTCATATTTATAAGTTGGCTTATAGGCCAACTTACAAATATGAGGGGGTATTGTTTGCATCTCATATTTTTAGCCCATAAAATT
Organism: Reutealis trisperma; assembly: GCA_947687605.1. Classification (NCBI taxonomy): domain Eukaryota; kingdom Viridiplantae; phylum Streptophyta; class Magnoliopsida; order Malpighiales; family Euphorbiaceae; genus Reutealis; species Reutealis trisperma. The sequence goes on from CANTUT010000314.1 coordinate 44,156, forward strand.
GTAAGCTTGACATAATAAAAACCCAAATCAAAAGCCCAATTTCAAAGTACAGTTCAAATAATTATGTAATTAATTAACTAGTTAATTAATTATTCAATTATTTTAAAGAAACAATGGACCAAAGTAATCTAGAATGTAGCAGGTGTTGGAACTTCAAGAAACTATCAAGTAGTATTCCACATTCTAAAAAATGCGGCACTCTCAAATAAACATGAGTACTATGATTGAATAGTATAGTTATTTGCACATCTCAAATAGTTTATAACAGTTTATTGGGACCAATATAAATATCAAGACAAGGACCAAGAAGGAAAAGGACAATCAATATCAAGATTAACCAATCAACCAATTATAAATTCAAGTTCAAATTCAACATTTTCTGGCAATTTCATTTTCTAAAACATTTTATTTACATTTCCTCGATTTTCAAGCTTTTCAGTTCCTATAAATGCAATATTTAAATTCAATGCAATTCAATTCCTTTCTTTTTAGCTTAAACCTTTAACTTTATTTTCTTTCCAAACTTATTTAATTTACTTTTCTAGCTCATTAAATCTATAAGTTTAATTTTTTTCAAATTTGTTACTATCTAGAATTTTAGTGTAACTATCAAAAGAACTGAGAATTTACAATTCTCATATAGAAGCTAGGTGGTTTTCACTTTGGTTCGTGTACCTATAAACACGTGGCACGCTCAGCATAAATTTAAAGCCAATATTGTTATTATTATTATTATTATTATTTGGTAGGATATCACATTACATTATAATAGATACTACAAAAATTCTTATTTTTCTCTTCAAACTATGTCACTTTTCAAATTTTTAAGAGTGTATTTTTTTAAATGAAATTCAAAGGTTTTTTTTTTTTTTTTTTAATAATGGAATTCAAGTTTTTTTATCACCTCTTTTTATTGATTCATATCCAACTATTATTTTTTTTTTCTCTCTTTCTTGGAGGATCCATTTTTCTCTCTTCTTTAATTATCCTTTATTCTTGGGCTAAAACCTAGTCCCTTGGATCTAAATCCCCCACTCTAGTTGGAGGTTTGGATGAAAATCACCTAATCCATTAAATAAACACTATTTACAAAAAAAAAAAAAAATTGTTCATCAAATTAAAAACCAAATAGAATTTACATACTAAATAGTATTTTTTTTACTAGTTAAAAATTTGAGATATAATAATAACAAGTAAATATTTCTAGACTAATTACTAAGGCCCTACTTATTTTAGTTGTTCATAGCCATTATTAGTTGCTAGCTATTGCTAATAGCCGATTGTTATTAAGTGTTTGATAAAATTACTATTAGTTGTTGTTGTTAATTTGTTTAATGACCATTATGAATAAATATTAATATTTATTTTTTTATTTAAAGATTATTTTAATAGGATAATTTAGTCTTTTTATTTAGATAATCATGAGTTGTTTCAAAAAAGCACCAAATTGGAGATTTTGTAAACATCAGCTATTTGATTATCTAACAGCTAACCACTACAACTAAAAAGAATAATAAAAAAAGGTTAGATGCATTTATTGGGAACCAGAAGGCTAATATTTGCATCAAAAAGTTTTGCCAAACATCTACTAAATCTCATTGAAAATTGGGGTAAATTTTCACTCGACATCTTCTAACATTTGACTAATGCTCTTTGCGGTCTTTCATCTAAAAAAGGTAATATAAAAAGACTTTGAATTTAGCATATTTGTAACCAAGTGGTCCTTTGGACTAATTTCCATTAGCTCCATTAATGGATGGCTGATGTGGCAGTCCAACTCAACTTTTTTAATTTTATTTTAATCCATATTGGAAAGCCCTTATCTCCTCTCTTCTCTTTCTGTGCATCAAGCTTTGGTTACCAACTTATCATATATACATATAGCATTAACAATTTTATCTCTTTAGACCTTAAAAATTTCATATTTTCAAATAATGGATTTCTCTTATTTTTTTTCTCTTCTCCATCGTGTTTCTCTCAACTCTGAAAATTTCTGGAAGCAAACCCAATATTGTGGCTGAATTTCTAACTACTTTTGGAACACCTATATGCTAATGTGGGGAAGAAGTACCTCTGAGGATATTATAGATGAGGGTGATATTTGCCATTGTGTCTTAATTTCTAAAATTTATGTGCTTTATTTGCTAGTGTATTGTTCTAGGTTATATTTCTTATTTTTCATAATTGTGTTTTAATCAAATTTTGATATAGGTAATGCAAAAATCTTGTGAAAAATATAAGTTCACTATTTGGATTGATCCAAATTATCTTGACGCTACAAAAATGTGATAAATGCTCTCCTAAGGAAGATAGTGAGACTAGAGGAGAGCAAAGAGATACAAGAGAGTATGAGAGTGATGAAGCTGGACAAGATGTTCGTGCAGGGAGCAGTTGTAATAGCTTTTTGTCTCTCTATTGTGAGCACTTGATTGTTTAAAAAAGCTAGAATGATTTATTATTTGGGAAGGGGATGATGGTTTTTATGTCAATGTACATTAATTTATATAGTTTAATTGTTGCCCCTGTTTGACATTTTGCATATATAATGTGCTTAAGGTACTTTTGTCAATTTGTGACAATTTTATGCACATTATTAATGAAATTAATATATTGTGTTGCAATTGATGTTGTTGGTGTGTCAATATGCTAGCAATATGATGGTAACAATATGCAATTAACAAATTCTAACAACATGATGAAAATATGCTAACTTGTACTATTGGTGTCCCTCAAAAAGAACCCAAAATATATTGAGACATCAATCAACATATATGTTTAGAGTATATGAATTAAAAGTAGTTAAGTTCTGCATGGAGTATCCTTAAAATGTACCATGTTTCAACATATACCAAATTTTTCTTTAAACTTAAAAAAATAGTTATACCAATACCATCTTACATCTCAGGTTACTTGCACCTATAACTAATATATCAGATATATACAAATTTGCACTTTTGAGTAACATACATGGAATATGGCAGTGATGGTTCAAAATCTTATTTTGCACTAGGTTATAATAAGAAAGTGAAATACACATATAAAATAAAACCAGAATAGCTTGTTCTATATTAATGTTTTGTCATAATTTTATCTTATTTTTGGTTCTTTTAAATGTTAATTTATAGTTTATTTTATGATGCTTTTACTGTGTTTGTTAAGTTATTTTCAGTTGCAATAATAATTGAAAAAATGGAAGAGACTTGGGCTAAATCAAAAAATTCGGTGGAACGTTGCACGATATGGCAGGAGGAATGTCATTGCAGCAGAAATGAAGCCCTAACGCCATGCAGCAAATCCTAGTGCCATGCAACAGCTCGCCTCTTGCAGCCCACAAGCTCCCCAGCATCTGCAGCAGCTCGCCAGCACCCCACAACAGCTTGCTTCCTGCTACCTGCTTGTCCCAGCGCCTAACTACTGATCCCAGCGCCTGCTACATCACCTCTGAGTTGATTTGGAAGATTATCCAAGATTTTGTAGGATTTTCATTCCTAAATTATTTTAGGAAAGGAGGAACAAAAGAAGAAGTTTGGTTGATTTAAATAGGGCCATATGGAGGAAGAAGAATATCTTAATTTTTTATCTTGATTTTAGGAAATTTTGGGGGATAGTATCTTCTCTTCCAATTTTCTATTCTATGAATTTTATTTTAGTTTTCAAATTTCAACACTTAAAGAAGATTGTTTTTAGTGATTTTGGGAATTCTTTGTGAAGATGCCAAGAGATTGGGTTAGAACATTGAATTAGTTTATAAGATTAATTTCTTAGTTATTTTCATCTTTTGATTATCAAATTGAAGATTTGAGTTCAATGAATTCTTTTGATTTTAATAACTTGGAGATTATCATTATGTTTTCCATGAACTAATTTTAGTCTTGTCTAGAGTTTGTATGATGTGTTCATGATATGGAATTGAATATAATCCCTTTTGATTATTTTTATTATTCCTAATTGAATTAATTGATTGTTTGACTTAGGTTTTGAGCGAAGGAATGAGAGTTAAAGTTCAATTCCAGAATTCGTTCCTTTAGGATCTTAAAATGAATTAGAAATATAAGTTTTAAGATTATGCTTTAGTTTTTGATATATGATTTGATAGAATGATTTCTATGAATGCGATTGCTAATAGATTAATTTTTATTCTTTGAGTTGTTAGAAACTAAGGCTTTAAGCATAATCAAATGGGTATATTCATGAACATATAGGATTGATAAACTGAATACAAACCCTAGGCATCTTTCATTCATTGTTTTTAAACCTATTGCATTTTAATCCACATTTTCTTTTAATTTCCTGTTTTGCAAATTATTTCTTTTCAAATCATTCAAATTCTTTTTATTTGATTTGCTTTAAATCGAGACAAATATTTCCATCTATAATTCCTTGAGAGATACGACCTTGGGTGCTTCCGATATACTATAATTGCCCTGTATACTTGCGAGTCACTTTTGAATAGGTTATTTTGAGGTGAACAAGTTTTTGGCATCGTTGCCGAAGAATTACAAGGCAAATTTGTTTATTTCATTTTGAATATATTTGTTTTTAGTTTTTATTTACATTTGTTTTTCAAGATTTTTATGCAAGGGAGAAGATCTTTGGAAGAACAGCTTGCCCCTTTTGTTGATAACGTGCACAAGTTAGGTGGAGAAAGAAGAAGACTAGAACTAAACCAGGATCAAGTTGATCTAATAGATCCCAAAAATCCAAGGGTAAAAGGCCAATAAGAACAACCATACATCATGGCACAAGAAATGAGACCTATGAAGGATTACGCTAGGCCAATCATAGGCATCGCAACATCATGCATTAGAATCAATACGGCTGCCCAGAATTATGAGCTAAAAAACATACATTATTGCATGCTCCTGTCTTTTTATGGAGTGCCAAATGAAGACCCCCTCAATTTCATTAGGGATTTCTACTCCATCATACAGACATTTCCTCTATAAGGTCTAATTGAAGATCAGGTACGGATGAGATATTTTCCTTACACCTTCAAGGACAGAGCTAAATCTTGGCTAATGATACTTACTCCTGATTCATTAACTACTTGGGAGGAGGTGTACAATAAATTCATGGGGAAGTTCTACTCTTACTAAAAGACAGTTGTTTTGAGATCGAAGATTGCAACCTTCACACAAATGGAAGGAGAGACTTTTCATGAAGCATGGGAAAGGTTCAATATGTTGCAAATTCAATGCCCATACCATCACTATCCATTGCAATTGCTCAACTAGTTCTTTTATGATGGGCTCACATTCCAGAGCCAAAGCATAATTGACAATGCAGCTGAAGGGGCAGTGGGAGAGATCACTGCTGAGGAAACTTATAAACTTTTTAAGATGCTTGGTGATAACTATCAGCAGAAAAGTGTGAGAGGGAGAAGAGTTAGATTTGAAGAAGGAGCTCCGGGGAAAGATGTGGCTGTATAAATAGCTGAGCTTACTAGACAAGTCAAGCTCCTCACCATAAAGGGAAATACAACAGTTCAATAACAAGAGGTATGTGGTGTTTGTGGTATTTTTTGTCATAGTGCTAATGTTTGCCCTTCGAGTTTTAATTCTTTTGAAGGTGATTATGAGTAAGCACAAGCCTTGGATGGTTTCCAACTTAGGAAGAGAAATGACCCCTTTTCCAACACCTATAACCAAAGTTGGAAAAATCATCTAAACTTTTTCTGGAAAAACAACAACCAACAATAGCAGCAACGTCAATTTCAAATGTTTCAAAGAGGCCAACCTTTCCAAGGAGAATCATCAAACCAATAACAGCAAAGGAAGCCATCTTTGGAGGATAGTTTGAATGCTTTCATTCAAGCTAGCACTAAAATTTAGGAGGCCAATGACAGATGATTTGACTCTTTGGAAGTAGCAGTGAGAAATGTAGAGATTCAAGTTGGTCAAATTGCAAGCCATATGCAATCAAATCGAAAAGGCAAACTTCCTAGCCAACTGGAGCAAACTAAGTCTATCTCGGTTCTTTGGAGTGGTAAGTTAATAAATGATAATATTGGTGAAATTTCTAACTATGCAGTGGAGGAAGAGAAAGAAATGGAGACACCCTCTCCATTTAAGTTACACAAAGCAGACAATCCTTATCGACCTTTCATTCCATTTCCAGGCCATTTAAAAAAATGGTAAGCAAGACAAGCAATTTGATGACCTTTTCATAATGCTATCCAAGGTAAGTATCAATTTGCCCTTGCTTGATATGATTAAGAATATACCTGCATATGGAAAATTTTTTAAGGAGGTAAATTCTAAGAAAACGAGGCTAGAAATGGAGGAGAAAGTAGTAGTGTCTGAGGTGATTAATGTAGTACTCTAGCAAAAGTTACCTCCAAAAGCTAAAGACCCTAGTAGTTTTGTCATTGACCTTAGTATGAGTAGTGGTGAAAAGGCTAAAGGTATGTTAGATTTAGATGCTAGTATTAATTTGATGCCATATGCCTTATTTAAGCAGTTGAATATAGGAGAGCTGAAACCTACCAAAATGAGCTTACAATTAGCTTATAAGTCATTGAGATTTCCTAGGGGGATTATAGAAGATGTGCTAGTGCAAGTAGGAGGGTTGATAGTGCCTATTGATTTTGTGGTGTTGGATATGGGAGATGAGTTGTCTAATAGGTCAGAATTGCATATCTTGTTGGGTAGACCTTTCATGGCAACTACTATTACTTTGATTGATGTTAAAAATGGGAAATTGACTATAATTATTTTGGGCCAAACTATAGAATTTTCCATTTTTAATAGATTATTTGTTCCTACCACATCACTTATTAAGGAATTCTCTTCTATTGAATCCTTTAATACTACTATCAAAGATGTTTTCTTACTGGGATCCTATGACAAAAAAAAATCCTACAGGTGCCTAAGTTGATTGAGCCCTAGAAAGAAGTGTATGGGAGCTCTCCAATGTTCAAGGAATGGGCCAAACTTCTTCATGAACAAAGCCATGTCCAAAAGTCCCTTGAACTAGATATGAAAGTACTACTTTATAACTTGTGGTGGCATCACGATCCAGGTAAATCTAAACCCCACTGGAGTGGTCCTTTTATTGTGAATGTGGTACATCCCTCTGGAGCAGTAGATTTGTTTAACTTTCGTAGGGATAAAATTTTTAGAGTCAATGGTCAGAGAGTTAAACCACATTTTGAGGGAGTGGGAAAATTTAAGGAATTTAAGGTTCCTTAATGTCTTCCAAAATGTCCAGCTAAGTTGATGTTAAAGAAGCGCTCGATAAGAGATAGCCCATCATTGTCTTTAAAATTCTATTTTTAAATTCTGATTTTGTGTTTTACCTAATCTTATCTATAAAAGTTGTTTTGTCTTTTGAGTTGATGTTATGACATAATTGGTGGATTAAATGTATTGTCTTGTGATTTGAGGAAATTTTGCTAGCAATCTCAAGTTTGAATGTTTCAAATGTTTTGCACTTGTTATGATCTTAAAATATTTTGATTTGCATCTATTTCATTGCAAAGTATGATAGACTTTACTTTACCATGGTGAGAATAATTGAGCCTAAACACTTTTTCTTTGTTGCAATATTGTGTGTACCATGTTGATTGTGTATCTCTAGAGCTTGCTTAGGAATACTTTTTGAGACCACATGTTAATTTTAATTCAAGCATTAAAATGATTAAGGCATTAGGTTTCACCCTTTAGCTTTAATGGCCAACCTTGAATGTTTATTTCCTTTAGTTAGCCACTTTGAGCCTTGACCTTTTCTTTGGAAACACATAATTTAACTTATCCTTTCATTGTAATTTTCATCTGTTTTGTCCCTCATTGAGGTTTTTGAGCATTTGAAAATCATTTTCTTGAAAGTTGAGTGTGTTGATATTCCTTAAGGTCAAGCAAAGTTTTTAAGTGTGGGGTGAGAGAACATATTGCCTTGGGGAATATGTTCTTGTGTATATCATGATATTATAGACTTCATTTTGCAAGATAAATAAATAAATGAATAAAACTAAAAATAGAAAAAGGGATCCCAATAAAAAATATAAAATAAAAAAAAAAAGTTTTTAATGAAATCTATTATTCTTTGAACATGTGAATTGTATTACAAGTATGATTATATAAAATATGGAAAGATTTTGTAATGAGTTTGTGAAGAAATTGGGAAATAATGTATCTTTGAGTGTTTCAAGTTGTTATTTGGTCTTTGAATGCTCAATAACTCAATGATAAACTTATTTTTCACTTTTTCCTACCATTACCCTAGCCCCATTACGACCAAATGAAAGACCTTTTGATTGATGCCTTGAATTAAATTAGTGATGGAGATTAGATTAATAAGCAAGTTTATGGTAGTTTGCTTCAATTTTGGTTTCGAGCGATCATTCTTTGCAACTTGAGAGAAACACTTAGGTGAGTTGTGGTCTATCATGTTAGCTTTGTTTGGAGATAACTAATTCCTTATAAGAGGAAACTTGTGCATACATTCCAAGTATTTTTTCTAAAGTTGCTGCTTTATGAGTACTTAGATTGCTTGATGATTGTTGAGTTCTTATTTTATGCCATAATTTTTGCTTGAGGATAAGCAAATTTCTAAGTGTGGGGCAGTTGTTTTGTCATAATTTTATCTTATTTTTGGTTCTATTAATTGTTAATTTATAGTTTATTTTATGACGCTTTTAATGTGTTTGTTAAGTTATTTTTAGTTGCATTAATAATTGAAAAAATGGAAGAGACTTGGGCTAAATCGAAAAATTTCGCGGAACATTGCACAACATGGCAGGAGGAATGTCATTGCAGCAAAAATGAAGCCCCAGTGCCACACAGCAAAAGAAGAAGTTTGCTTTCTGCTGCCAACACCACCTAGCCCCAGCCCCCCGTAGCAGCTTGCTTCCTACTGCCTACTTGTCCCAGCACCTAGTTGCATCACCTCTGAGCTAATTTGGAAGATTATCCGAGATTTTGCAGGATTTTCATTCCTAAATTATTTTAGGAAAGGAGGAACAAAAGAAGAAGTTTGGTGGATTTAAATAGGGCCATCTAGAGGAAGAGGAATATCTTAATTTTTAATCTTGATTTTAGAAAATTTTGGGGGATAGTATCTTCTCTTCCAATTTTCTATTCTATGAATTTTATTTCAGTTTTCAGATTTCAACACTTAGAGAACATTGTTTTTAGTGATTTTGGAAATTTTTTGTGAAGACACCAAGAGATTGGGTTAGAACATTGAATTGGTTTATAAGATTAATTTCTTAGTTATTTTCATTTTTTGATTATTGAATTGAAGATTTTAATTCAATGAATTCTTTTGATTTTAATAACTTGGAGATTATCATTATGTTTCCTATGAACTAATTTCAATCTTGTCTGGGGTTTGTATGATGTGTTCATAATATGGAATTGAATATAATCCCTTTTGATTATTTTTATTATTCCTAATTGAATTGATTGATTGTTTGACTTGGGTTCTGAGCGAAGGATTGAGAGTTGAAGTTCAATTCCAGAATTCATTCCTTTAGGATCTTAAAACGAATTAGAAATATAAGTTTTAAGATTATACTTCAATTTTTGATATATGATTTGATAGAATGATTTCTATGAATGCGATTGTTGATAGATTAATTTTTATTCTTTGAGTTGTTAAAAACTAAGGTTTTAAGCATAATCCAATGGGTATATTCATGAACATATAGGATTGATAAACTGAATACAAACCCTAGGCATCTTTCATTCATTGTTTTTAAACCTATTGCATTTTAATCCACATTTTCTTTTAATTTCCTATTTTGCAAATTATTTCTTTTCAAATCATTCAAATTCTTTTTATTTAATTTGCTTTAAATCAAGACAAATATTTTCATATGCAATTCATTAAGAGATATGATCTTGGGTGCTTTCGATATACTATAATTGCCTCGTATACTTGCAGGTCACTTTTGAACAGGTTATTTTGAGGCAAACAATTAATAAAAAGCCAGGATCTATAAAATGAATTTATAAGTTTTAATGTATGAAAATTCAAAGTTAAAACCATCATCATAACAATTTGCATTTTGGTTTCAACTTTGAATTACAAAAAACATAGCTTCAGCCTATACCAACATTTGATCCAATTGACAAATGATTCCTAACACCCAAAAAACAAAACACAGCTTCAGCCTCCTAAAAAATTTGATTTGAAGCAAGGATGGTGATTTTGTATAAAAAATCTGTAACTTCGCAACAAAATAGATAGCTACAGTCTTGTTCTATGCAAAAGCTTCATATATGTAGTATTCACAATAAAAAATTCCAAATATTTAGCTTTCATAGATGTTGAACTCTTGAAGTGGCTTTCTTGGATTTTTGTGATCTCTGGAATGTATTACCAAATTTGCCATTTCTATCTCTTGTTTTCCTTCGAGCTGGATTTGTCTAACTTGCTTAGGTGACAATGCTATACTAATTTTCATGTGCAACAATGTTTTGTGAAGTGTGTGGGCCATATTTCATTGGTGTCAATGTTGCCTACCATTAAGGGATAATAAAATAAAAAAATGTGATATTAATCCACACAAATTTATATACTATAGAATTAGGATATTTACTTAAATGCTATGATGTATACCTACATCTATAAAGAATTCATTGTTGCCACCATGTATTGCTTTAGTGAACATATCATGCCTATCAGCTTGCATCTCCTCACCATTTGACTATATTATTAAAATAAAATAAAATAATATCAAAAGCCTATAAAGATGGCAATTGAATATTATGTAATTAAATAAACACCCCTAGATCACTATAAAAAGCAGTGTCTGTTTGTCTTGGATTTGATGATGCTCTAGCAACACCTTGTGAAGCAATAAATACAGTTAAGCCATTAACTTATTGTGATCCATCCTATCGATAAAAATTAAACATCTTAAAGTGTCCAAAATAATAAAAAGGCTCCACTCTACCAACTATGTTACTAATATTGCCACTAACCTTTGTTCTTGAGGTCTTATCCAGCATATAGGACATTTTATTATGTCCTATATCACCATAATGGGTGCATCTCATAGTCACCTAACCCTTTTTTTCTCAACTTACCTTTAGTGTTTGCATCTTCATTAACAGGATGCTCCTTTCTTTTTGTTGATGTTGCTGCCTTCCTATTAGCTAGTGCATTTTCAATCTCTTCGCCTGCTTTTCTCCTTACTATTGGCTTCCTACCTCTATTTTAGAGAACCACAAGTAGTGGTGTTATCTTGAATTTTCCATCATATTTAAGCCATATGGTATGACCATTGATTGGTTTAATGGTATGACTGTATACCATTAAAATTGTGTCTATATGGTATAATGGATCAACATATAAATCTAGATCTTCATTTTGGCCAAAAATAACAGCTAGACTATATGCACATGGGATTCCTATGAGAACTCATATTCTGCAAGTGCAGGTATGCTTCTCTAAATCAACAACAAATTGCTATCCTTTCCTAAATACTTGCACTCTAAGAGATCTAGCAAATGAAGGAAAGCAATCCTCTAAGAGCTTTTAATCTTTGCTAATTTCTTCTGGATCTTAAGACACGTTAATTTTCCAACTTTCTTGACTTTCTGAAACTCAATTTTCTTCTTGGCAACCCTCCTCATCAATTGATTTCTTATCATCTCAAGCATAGTGATGGTAGGCCTTGTTCTTGCTTTTAAAATGTACCTATTGAAGCAATCACACATGTTATTTAGCTATATGTAACACTTAGTATTAGGTTTGAAGCAGGCTCTACCCTAGTTCTCATAAGACCTAGCCCTCAGCCATTCCTTGTTCTACAGATTTCTTCTCTGCCTCTTCAAGATATTTTTCAAGCCATCTCATATAGCTTACCCTAGCACAATCTAACAACAAGTTCCTGTATACATTTCCCTATAAATAAACCTCTTATGTTAGTCCACAAATGTCTAATACACATCCCACACTCAATATTTAGGAACATGTCATGTATTATACTAAGCAATCCCTAAATATATAAATAAATAGTTACTATTTATATACACATGCATATATACATAAATGGTTACTATGCATATACACATGCATTAAGTATAGAAATAAATATACTATATAGTGAATGTGTTAGTACTTTTCCATCTGACATAAAAATCCATTGATGTAAATTGAATATGACTAAGTCCATTTTCAACTGATTCATAAACCAACCCCGATTCTGTTTATTCTCAATCCTAATAATTGCATATACAATAGGATAGATGCAGCCTTTTGGATCTATGCTAGCAGTTGGCATCTATACTTACCTTTTGAGTCAACATCATCTAAGCAGACAACAGGCCTACATCTTTCTTTGAATCTTTTCCTCAATAAAGCAAGGCATATATAAATACCTTCAAATGCACCTTTATCTTCTTTAAATTGAACTATGCTTCCTTCATTTGATCTTAAAATTTCTAATTTGTAATTATGCAATCTCTTATATTGTTGTACCTCATCCCTATTGATTTTTTACAAAGCAATATTCATTGCTCTGCATGCTTTCACCCATCCAATAGTGTATTTAAATTTCTTTTCTACTCCAGCAATAAAGGCAGTTACCAATTGTGAACTCTCATCTTAGCATCTCTAAAGATCAATTTTAAAATCATCAGATTCATTTGAAGTATTTTTAGCACAAACAGATACCGTACAACATTTTTCCAAAAATAACTAGATTTCTCTCAAATTTGACTGTCAAACTGACCGGTGATTAATTTTGGATCCATCAAAATTGACTGATAAATTTCTTAAATTCTAAAACCCTCAGAAACTAATCTGGAAGCTTGAAAATTGATCCAAAAATCTCAAAGGATAGAAAGGGTCTACTGCCACATGTCTGCCATAGGAGTTGCACCCTGTGCTATAGGTGGCCACTCCATGGTTGTGTAGTATTGCACTGTGATGACCCATTTATTAGGCCGTGAGGGTCCTAAGGCATAGGGAGACATAAATTTACCTAAACCTGTAGAACCCCATTTAACTTATAATTCTTTACCGTGTTGAACCTTATCCCAAGATCGAAACCCAATTGCCTTGCTGCCAACTACTATTTTGTCATCTTACATATCGCCAAATGTTTATTAATATCATTATAATATTCATCTCATTTACATATGTTCATTCCTAATTACACTAACATAAATATAATTGCATTGTAGTTCTCAGTACATATCAATCCCATATCACATTAGTATTAAACATTCGATAACCATGGGGCTTTAAACCAATGATCTTCACAATCATATAACTAGGATTCACAACACTTGAAATTAGCATAGCAACTTCCAAACAGAATAATAAGGCTTGGAATTTACCTTATTGACTTGTCAACCTTACTTGAAAAGTTTAAACAACTAAAGAATGAGACAAAACTCAGTGAGTACATAATAATATAATATGGGGTGAGTATATGGGTTCTTTTCAAGATGCGCTCATTATGACAATGAAGCGATGTTAATCAAAATTGTCGTTACAGATTAATTTCTCATTTAAGATAGAAACAATATCTTTAGTGGAAATAGTAATCTCTTAGAAGCAAAATGCTTCCCACACATATAAATTAAAGAGTGGTAGCCTAAGCCTTGCTCACTCGTATGTATTACATTACACAAGACTAATTAGGTCTTACATTTAAGCATTCCCCTTAATAGAGGTTAGGTATTCTCGCCCTACTCGCAAGCTTATACCAAGTGCATAAGGTCTAATGTATTACCCCATATTAGCAGGGTATTTCTGCTTATCAATAGGCATTCAATAGAAGGTCCATAAGGAATTCACAATAGGGAATTCAATTACTTCATATATCTAATATTTCTTCATATATTCTTTGCCTTATCATTCACTATTTTTACCTTTCCACATCTCACTTACTTTGCTTAACCACATTCAAGTTGTTTTCCTAACTAACATATAATTCTCCAATTTCGTACCTATCTTATTTTACAGGAATTCTTCTGATGTGGGTCAAATTTAGTACCCTAGTCTCTAAGACTAAGTATAGAGTGAGTAGGGTGTCGAACTCTAAGGAATTTGGAGCAATTTTATATTAACCGAGTAATTACTAAGATGGATAGGCAAACAACAAACAAAAGATGTTAATTTATTCTATCTAATCAAAAATACTAAATTTTATTGTTACTTTAATTAATAACAAAAATAGAATTACAATTCAGAATTAATTTTGAACTATAAAAGTTTAACAACATATAAACACATGCAATGATTGGAGAATATGACCATCAGTCCTTAAAAGCAACTCTCATTGTCAATTAAGGGTATTTTCATTTAGAGTCTACAAGCACTCTCATGACATTGTAAAGATAAACAAAAACCATTAAATTCCATGCCAATTCTTTAACCCCTCAAAATGGATTTCTTGTCTTTAGGTAGTTTCCTATCCTTTAAGTAATTTCAATTGCATTTCCACCAAAATGCCCCAACTCTCGTTGTGAACAAAATGATTAACAAGTTATATATGGTGATCAAGCATACATAATACAATATAGCACTCAATTGAAACTAAATCATTCATGCATATTAAGAATGTAGTTCATAAAATTAATTCATCATTGCAATTCTAACAACCTATTAGACTAAGTACATGGTAAAATATGTCATAGAAATAATGCAAGCATTCATTATTGAATAGTAAAATAAAGATAGAAGAAAGGAAGAAAGATTGATGAATGAAAACTCCTTTATTCTTCAGGAAATGACTTGCACAATTCTTGAACTTGAAGTGCCTTTTGGAAAGACACTTGATACAAACCAAGTACTTAATTCTAATAAGGTGTTTACAAGTATTTAAGTAAGTTTTTTCCTATATAATACAATAGTATCTCCTTAAAAATGAAGCCAAATCTAAATATTTATAAGCCCTAAGGTATCCCATAAAGTGCCTCTTTGAAAAGGGTGTCAAAATGAAAGGGTGCCTTGAAAGGGTGCCGTAATTACTAGGCACAGGGGGAGGATGACTCGGCACCACAGGCTGCTGTCACTAGTTAGCACAGAAGGCTACTATCACGACTCGTGATAGCCTGGGACGAGTCAGCACGGTCTTGTCTTGGCTAATCCTTGCAAAACTTCTTCCTTTTTAAGCATAGAACCCTTGATCCTTTGAGAGTTACCTAGATCACTTAAAGAACACTTAAAAACAAGATTAAAAGCACCACTTTAAAGATAAAATTCATGCATTCAAACACAAAATTAACTATTAATTGATTAGTTTAGGTATACATATTTGCATCATATCATCTTCTCATTGTAAACTTGTTCTTGATATAAGGTATTTTGTCCAAAATCAATCCATGTTTTTACACCAGTTCATTATTATCTTAGACTTATCCTTTTTAAGTCAAATCTTCCTTAGCTCCTTACTTTCTTTTTAAAGACTATTCCTTAATCATATATACCTCTTTATAATTGTCAATTTCATGAACCTTTCTTTTGGAATGATCCAACATCAAGTCATATTCCACTTTGGTCCTGTATTGACCTCAAAACTTTATTCCCTTAGTGGGTTTAAGAACTTCCCTATTACATGTACAAAATCACCTTTCCTAAGGTCACACTAACACATACACGGTTGATCACTTCCTTCTTTAATTATGAAGTGATCTTCTCTATATCACATTAGATTAATATTCTTCCTTTGACTATACATGATATTTATATAAGTGACAGAGAAAACCTTACCTTTCATCTGTAAGGTAGCATCTAAGCCACAAATTTCTCAATATAGTTCACTTAATTCATACTATATATATATATACATATATATATATATATATATATATATATATATATATATATATATATATATATATATATATATATATATATATATATATATATATATATATATATATATATATATATAATGTAACTGAATTATTTCATTCTCATACTAATCATTACTAAACATCATTTCTCCTCTTATGGCACCAATCACAAATATCATTTAATAATTCCATATAATTCACATATTAAACTATTGCACATGTAAGCATTTCATATAACATAACATTATACATATCAATCATTGATCTAAGTTGGATCAAAACTTAGTCAACTTCTCTTTCTAATCCTAGCAAATCAACTTAAAATTATTTAACATGTTCACTAGGTGTTTATTCCATAGATATAATTCATTAAAAAATCATAATTTTCAAAAGATTTAAAAGTTCCTTAAGTCACAAAATGAGTCTCAGAATGTTGAGCACTACACAATTTTCGCGATCGTGACCTGTTATCGCGACCACAATCTAAATGTCACAACCACAACTAACTTAAGGAACAAAACATCGAATTTAGACCTTAAGATATAGTGTGTTTTGCTACCGTGGTCGTGACAACGACTTAGGGCACGACAGAGAATTGCGACCGCGATTAAGCTCCAATAGATAGTGAACATCATCTTCCTGCACAAGTCAACTTTGAAAGGCCATAACTTTCAACTACAGATGAGTTACAAGGCCCAAAATATATCAAATCAAAGCTCATTCAAAGATCTACATTTATATTAAGGTTTACCCAACACTGACCACTTTTGGGTCAGAATTCAATCGTTTGAAGCTATCTCAGTGGCTTTAAAGTTTTTCATTCAACTTTTTATGCACTTTCTTAGGCTGTTTTGTTTGGTTCTATTATGGGGCCTTATCTTAGCCTTTTCTAATATTAGGGTTTCATTATTAAGCATATAAATATGTTTGTTATTGCTTTAAAGAGCAGTTCAAACATCAATCATTCCAACTTTCGTACAATAGTCACATATTGTATAGATATAAAAAAACTATGATAATGTATCAATTATTTCCTAATTTAAATTCTTTACTACGTGTACATACGTAGCATTTTCTATATTCAAAATCTAATCAAATCTATCTGTTCATAATCCAATCTCATTAATTCCTAAAGCGCCTCCCACTATTATTATTCAACTTGCCTTAAGATATCTCATATCCTAACCATTGCAAGGGTAAATATATTCATGTCACTATTCACATTACATGAACTTTTCATAAAATTACATTTAGGTTTTTCACTTAATAGCATTTAGCTAATAATTGTTGCACACATTCATCGAAAGTACTAATAACATAATATACCTTTATCCTTATTCACATTATGTAAATATTTTCCAAAACATCAATTGCACTAAACCATATTGATAATTGATAGTTAATAATAATAGGAAATTTATTCCTATAAAACACATATACATATTCATTTATACTCTGTTTGCCCTAATGCACCAAGAAGGGAGGTTTGAATTCGTGGAAAATTAAAAATTTACATAGAGAAGAGATAGGAAAAGAGAATGAACACAATCAATGTTATAGTGGTTCGGCTATTAATGAACCCTACATCCACTCCCTAATCTCAATTGGGTATTCTACTACTAATTGATACTTACAAGGAGTTTCAAGCTCACTCCAAACTTACAATGTGTTTTAAGGGTTCACACACAACCCTTACAAGTATTTCCCTTAGACTCACACTCAAACCTATACAAGAGTTTTCTAATGGCTCACTCTCAACCCAATACTTTGTATTTTCAAGGCTAACACTTAACCTAACTTGAGTAATCAATGTTCTTACAACAATCAAATGATAATAATAAAAGGATAAGATACGATATTTGAAATTGCAAAAATTTAGTTCTTAATAAATGTTATTCTTAATGTTAGGATGTTTGAAGAAGGTATTTATATGATTTTCTTCTTCAAATTCCCATTAGAAATAGTATGAAGTTAATAATTTCATGACAGCTTTAAAATCTTGCTTCAAATATGCATTTTGACCAAAGTCGCAGTCGCTACTAGTATTTTGTGGGCATGATTGAAATTTCATGGTTGCAAATACATTTTTGCAGTCGTGATCTCCAGATTCCACAATGACTAGTGGCACATGGTTTTTATTATCTGGCTCCTTCATATGTCTATTGCAGCATTTGAATTTAGTATGAAAGTCGCGGTCACGACTTATATTTCGCAATCGCGGATCCAATATCGTGCCTAGAATTGTGGTCACAAAGGAGGTCGCAATTCGCTCTGTATGAATTTTGAATTAATTGGCTTCTGAAGATCTTGTTCATGATAACATGGTTGTAGTCGCGATTTAGTGGTTGCGGTCATGATTCTTACATAATGGTCACGACTCAAAAGCTAAGCTACATACTTAGGGAGATATCAATCTTCTTTCAAATCCAATTTATCAAACATATTCTAATCCACAAAAATGACACCTAAACAATCATTATATAGCTTTCAATTTGATTGACAATATCAAAATAGGGATTGACTAAGTATTCATATATCTTAGGTCAATATACTCTTTTACATAATTGTTTTCTCGTATACATGTTTATCCTTTTCATCCCATTTCCATAACATATAGTTCAATCACATATATTAGTCATATCTCATTATTATTTCTTTGCCCATAGTCATTACATACATATCAGACATCAAACTAAAACAGTTAAATCTTTATGAGTAGCACAGATCTATACTTAACGATAGACTTCAAATGACAAGAAGGAATTCCTATGCTCCATGGTTTAACCTATATTTTGTAATAGTTATAAAGTCTAGAGTAGACTTAAATTTTTACTCTGATACCAACTTTGTCATGACCCATTTATTAATTTGCTTTTCTTGTTTTTTCCTTGCTTGATTGTGTTTCTCTCTGCCTTGTGTTTCTCTGTTTTAGGATCCTCTGTTTCTTGGTCTGTTCAGGACAGAAGATGGATATACATCATTTTCTTGATTTAACATGGCTAAAACATATCCCTTCACTGATAACAATGATCAAGAATACAAAACAAATCCTAAATGTGGAAGTCATTAATATGAAAACAGATAAGGATTAGTGGCCAAATATTAGCAGAAAAATAAAATTTCTTGTAATAAGTTATTTTTAAAAATAGAATGCTGAGAAAATGAAATATTAAAAAAGAGAAACATTTCTAAATTCAGTGGATCAGTCTTTTTTTCATCAAGTCATTTTCAAAGCCAAATTTCACGAAAGAAAAAAACATGAGAAAGTCAATTTATGGTTTAAAATAACTATTGAACTATGAATGGAAATGTATAGCAGACGAAGACTTTAAGGGCAGACCACACAATTACATTAATTAGATCAACTACTTGAAAATTGATACTTGATAGTCACATGAAATCAAGGAGACTTCCTGAGATACGATACGCCAAAATATTAAAATATTGAAGTATCACATTTAAACATCATGAATTGCCCTTATGTTTTACTAGAGATAAAACAATTTACTAGTCATTTTCTGTTTTTCTAAATCGATATTTAGAGAAGCAAATTAATATTGCTGCTCAATCGATTATGAAATTATTAAATATGAAATAGTTTTAAAATTTAGGGGTTAAATTTTTTCCTTTCATTTTTATGTTATTTTTCCATTGATGACTATATGATTCCTCTAGATTTGATTAGATCATTTAAATTAAATTATTAATTTAATTAAAATAGTAAGATTATTTAAAAGTGGACGTCATCATTTACGATATTTATACGTCAATGTGACATTTAAGATATTTAGAAATTAATGTGACACTCAAGGTTTTGAAAAATATAAAAATCAATAATTGCAGTATCCTTTCACTTTTTATAAGATAATAGTTTCACTTTTTATAACATAATAGTACACAGACTTTATACTTGCAATTAAAGGCTAGTCACACTAGTAGACTTTAATTGCCCCTCAAAACAATTTCTCAAGTTGTTACCATATAATAATATTTTAGATGCAACTTCCCAGTCATACGTTACTCTTTTTGTGACAATTTCTCAAATTGTTGTCAAATACTAATTCTTTTTGCTGCATTTTTTTGCAAAAATTATGTCACGCTGATGTTGTCTGTTTGCTTTTTACAACGATTTTTCATATCGTTGCCAGATATTGACTTTTAGCAAACAAATTTAGTTTGCTGCAAAATTATTGCTGTTTAATTCCATTATTTCTCATATTAAATGCCAGAGAGGATGGGATTTGAACTTAAATATGTTATCTGGTTATTGGTTTAAAATTATAATTGAAACCCTAAAAATCAAAATTTCTAACTTTGACCCTTCAATGATTGATCATCAATTGGTAAGTGTTGATCATTAATTATTAATCACAAATATTGAATCAAACAAGTCCTTATTAATTTTCATTGATATATAAATTAGAGTGAGTGGGAGCTCAAATCCAATTGCTGTCTTACCTTCAATTAAATATAAAAAGTTAGTAATGACATAATTATGAGAAAATGTGCACTATTTTCATATGCACCGGATGCATCTAATAGTCTACCTTGATCTTCTGAATAACATTGTTGTTATTGTTTATAACAAGGAGCAAATATTTAAGTTATGGTAAATTCTGTCAAGATAGAATTAAATTATCTTCAGTTTTTGCTTAATCTTCCTCTCCAATTCTTTTTTTTTTTTTATTTAAAATTGTTTGATTGCTAGTTTCATTAATTTTATACTTGTCTGATTGTAATTTGAGCTTTTTCACATTCTTTGATTGCTAGTTTACTAACACCTTCTCCATGCAT
This sequence comes from Reutealis trisperma, assembly GCA_947687605.1. Taxonomy (NCBI): domain Eukaryota; kingdom Viridiplantae; phylum Streptophyta; class Magnoliopsida; order Malpighiales; family Euphorbiaceae; genus Reutealis; species Reutealis trisperma. The sequence goes on from CANTUT010000314.1 coordinate 64,708, forward strand.
AACTATACTCATTTCAAGTACATTGTCCCAATGGGGCATGTTAAAAAGGGAAAAAAAAAATCATCCTATAATTTTTATGGGTTGCTATTTGTTGGGTTTTTGGTCCTCGCAATTCTGAACAAAAAGAATTTTTTGGGCATTAAGCTTTTGGGCTCACCTTTACAAAAAGTAACCCGAGCTTTTGGGCATTAAGCATTAAGCTTTCATTTCTTTCTATTGTGCCCGATGTGGGATTGTCCAGTTTCAACACTATTCCTATCGTTCCTTCAATGATGTGTTTTTGGTTGTCAAGAATGTTTAGTTGGCTGTTTTTGAGTTCCAATTTCAATTTTGGCCTTCAAGTCTATGACTAAAGGATAAGAAACTCTCTTCTAGAAACAATCATTCTCATTTGAATTGGTTTGTATCTCTTTCTGAATGTTGGCCCAAATGCATTATTTTTGGAATTTAATCTTCTTGCACATTTGTTTTCTGCAGTTCTCTAAGACAATACTCAAGAAATTATATTTCCCATACCCAATAAATTATTAAAAAGATACAAGTGTTGATTGCTAATGCTATTCAATCCTTCTAACCAAGAAGTAGGTCTCCTATTGTAATATTTTGGAATTGCTTCTGCGAGGATGACTTATTATGAGTATGAGTTGATAGCTCTAGAGAAATATGTCGCATGGATGGGCGAGATTGAGGATTCAAATGCAAGCATGAAATTGCTAATTTCATGATAAAGACTATTTCTCTAGCCGCTTGACTCCTAGGGAGTGGGAGCCGATCGTCCAACAAGTCCTTCAATAGTAATTGGTAGACAGATGACGTTGATGACGGTAATGACACAGATGAGATGAGATCACCTGGATGCCATCCTACGAGTATTTCCAATGCTAGCACTCCAAAGCTATAAACATCACATGTTTCATTCACCTCCATTGTGTAAGCAAACTCTGCAAAGAAGAGATGATCAGCTCATGCCTTACATCATGCAAAATGCAGGCAACTAGGCATTGTTGCTCCAGAATTTAATAGACATCTAGCCCGGAAGTATTAAAAAAAAAAAAAAATTAATTGATAGAAAAACAAATTTAGTTTTAGATCAAAATTTGGCTTGGTATTACCAACCATGAGTCCATCAATTTCATAACAAAAGACTAAATTATAGTTTTCCTACTTACGAAATTTTGAGATTGATATTGAAAATAAATATTGGTTGCCATATTTTCTATTATTTACCTAACGAATTTGCTAATTAGGAAATGAAAGAACTAAAAATAATGTTATTAGTGTTGACTATTGGCTCATTATTTGACTATTGGCTAATTAATATGGACTTTGGCATTAATCCCATAATCCCACATCGTAAAATTATAAGGAATGGGGTGGGTTGTTTGGCTATAAAAGGAAGCTTAGTTTCCTTTGTAAAACCATCCCAAAACACAAGTCTTCTCTCTTCTTTGACTTTCTTTTCTTCTCTCTCTCTCTTTTGTAATATTTCTTCAAGTTAGTGAAATATTATTTTGGTAGTGTCCGAGGACGTAGGCAAAATTGGCCGAACCTCGTTAAATTTCTGGTGTTCTCTTTATATTATTTTGTGTCTATTTAATAGCTATTGTCGGGTATAGTTGTAGTGAATTATTGTGCTATTAAAATTACTTGTATTGGTTAAATTCTGTCTAGGAAAGTGATTTTTAAGTTGGACCGTTGTGACCTCACCACTTACCTGGGAATTTTTCCTTTGGGTGATTTTTAGTTCAATCGTTCACACTCTAGTCATCTGGATAATATTTCTCAAGGTGAATATTATTGTTATTGGTGGAAATTAACCCGAATTCCACAACAATTGGTATCAGAGCTCTTGGTTTATTTTAGTATGCTCTGTGGTTGCGGCTTAGACTAATCTTCCACATCAGAAAAAATTTCCTTTAGCTAATTGGCATTCCGCATTAACAACTATTAAATAGAATTTGCAGCAGAAATGGAAGATAGTACAAAAGCATCCACATCTTCATCATCGTCAATTTTGGCAAGAACTACTGTAATAAATGCCAAATTTGTAGTGGAGATTTTTGATGGCACCGGTCATTTCAGCATGTAGTAAAGTGAGGTTCTAGATGCTCTTTTTCAGCAAGGTCTAGATATTGCCATTGAAGAAGAGAAACCAAAGGAATTTGAGGAGAAAGAATGGAAGACTATTAATAGATTGGCATGTGGTACAATTCGATCGTGTCTTTCTAGAGAGCAGAAGTATGCATTTTCGAAAGAAATTTCTGCAAATAAATTGTGGAAGGCACTGGAGGAGAAGTTCTTGAAGAAAAGTAGTCAGAACAAGCTCTATATGAAGAAGAGATTGTTCCACTTTAATTATGTACCCGGTGCCACTATGAATGATCACATTACCAGCTTTAATCAGCTGGTGACTGATTTGATGAATATGGATGTGACTTTTAATGATGAAGATCTGGCTCTGATGTTGGTGGGATCGCTTCCTGATGAGTTTGAGTACCTTGAAACTACTCTACTTCATGGGAAGGTTGTTGTGTCTCTCAGTGAAGTAACTGCTACCTTGTATAGTTATGAATTGAGAAAGAAAGAAAAGCAAGAAAATACAAGTGTAGAAGCTGAAGCTCTTATTGTTAGAGGCCATTTGCAGAGCCAGAATAAAGGAAGGAGAGGGAGATCAAAGTCAAAATCCAAACTGAGTAAAGATGAATGTGCCTTTTGTCGAGGAAAGGGGCACTGGAAGAAAGATTGTCCCAAGCTAAAAAATAAAGGCAAACCTGAAAAGGGAAAGGCTGTCTCAGAGTCAAATGTAGCTGAGTATGATGAAGCAGATTCAGACTTCTCATTTGCTGCTACACCATCAACCAGTAGTTCTAGCTCATGGTTGCTAGATTCAGCTTGTAGCCACCATATGACCCCAAATAGAGAATGGTTCTTTGATTTTAAAGAACTAAAAGGTGGAGTTGTCTACACAGCAAATAATTCCCGTCTTGATACACATGGGATTGGTTCAATTCGCTTGAGAAATCAGGATGGATCAATCAGAACCTTAACAGGTGTTCATTATGTGCCGGATTTAATGAGAAATCTCATCTCTGTGGGAACCTTAGAGTCAAAAGGTTTAGAAGTAAGAGCGAAGAATGGGATAATGAGGATTATCTCTGGAGCACTTGTGATAATGAAGGGAATTCGAAAAAGAAACAATGTGTATTACTTTCTGGGTAGTACAATTGTTAGGACAGCAGCAGTAACAGCTTCTACTAATGATCAGGAGTCAGAAGCAACCAGGTTATGGCATATGCGTTTGGGGCATGCTGGAGAAAAATCCTTGAAATTACTAACAGATCAAGGATTATTGAAAGGAGCTCGGGCTTGCAAATTGAATTTTTGTGAGCATTGCATCAAAGGGAAGAAGACAAGGGTGAAATTTGGAACAGCAATCCATGATACTAAGGATATTTTGGATTATGTACATTCAGATGTATGGGGGCCTTCCAAGACAACTTCTTTGGGAGGAAAACACTATTATGTTACATTTGTTGATGATTTTTCCCGAAGAGTTTGGGTGTATACGATGAAGACGAAGGATGAGGTGTTGGAAATTTTCCTTAAATGGAAAAAGATGATAGAGACTCAAACAGGTAGAAAAGTCAAGCGTCTACGAATAGACAATAGTGGAGAGTTCAAAAATGATCCTTTTTTGAAAGTCTGTGAAGATGAAGGTATTGTCAGGCACTTCACCGTCAGAAATACACCACAACATAATGGGGTGGCTGAGCGTATGAACCGGACATTGCTGGAGAAGGTTCGGTGTATGTTGTCCAATGCTGGGTTGGGCAAAGAATTTTAGGCTGAGGCTTTGGTATATGCTTGTCACCTTGTCAACCGTTTACCATTGACTGCTATTGGTGGTAAGACACCATTAGAGAAATGGTTTGAAAAACCTGCTACAGATTATGATTCCTTACATGTATTTGGTTCCACTGCATATTATCATATTAAGGAGTCAAAGCTAGATCCAAGAGCAAAGAAGGCAATATTTATGGGGATCACATCTGGTGTAAAAGGCTATCGTCTTTGGTGTCCAGAGATAAAGAAAGTAATCTTCAGCAGGGATGTTACCTTTGATGAATCTACCACGTTGAGAAAGGTAACTGATGAACAGATAGATGGTACTCCACAACAGGTGGAGGGTACTTCCAAACAGATGGAGTTTGATAGTAACAGAATTGTCCCAGCCAATAAAGAAACTGATGTTGACTCTCCTATGGTAGAAGAAGAGTCAAATGAAGAAGAGGTTCAGACCCAAGAACCTCCACAGCAACATGAATCAATTGCACTAAGAAAAGGAAAGAGGACCATTAGACAACCTGCTCGTTATACTGATATGGTCTCTTCTGCATCACCAATTGCAATCGATGATGTTCCTACCACTTTTAATGAAGCGGTTCAAAGTTCAGAATAGAAAAAGTGGAGGATCGCTATGAATAAAGAAATGCAGTCCCTTCAAAAGAATCAGACATAGAAACTAGCTAGTCTTCCGAAGGGAAAGAAGGCAATTGGGTACAAATGGGTATATGCAAAGAAAGATGGATTTCTTGACAAGAATAATGTTCACTATAAAGCAAGATTGGTGGCTAAAGGCTACGCTCAGACGGAGGGAGTTGATTATAATGAAGTATTTTCTCCAGTTGTAAAGCATTCCTCCATCAGAATCTTATTGGCTTTAGTAGCATAGTTGGATTTGGAACTAGTTCAGATGGATGTAAAAACTGCATTTTTACATGGAGACTTGGATGAGGAAATCTGCATGACTCAGCCAGATGGATTCAAAGTTATTGGAAAAGAAAAGATGGTATGCAAATTGGAAAAATCGCTTGATGGATTGAAGCAATCTCCAAGGCAATGGTACAAGCGATTTGATAAGTTTATGATAGGGCAGAAGTATACAAGAAGCAAATATGATCATTGTGTGTACTTATGCAAGCTACAAGATGGATCCTATATATATCTTCTTCTTTATGTTGATGATATGTTGATAGCTTCCAGGAGTCAGACAAAAATTGAGAAATTAAAGACTCAATTGAACAGGGAGTTTGAGATGAAGGATCTCGGTGAAGCAAAGAAGATTCTCGGCATGGAGATTTCAAGAGATAGGAAATTGGGGAGGCTTTGTTTGTCTCAGAAAGAATATTTAAGGAAGGTACTAAAACGTTTTGGCATGAATGAGAAGTCAAAACTAGTTAGTACACCACTTGCTCCTCATTTCAAGCTTAGTGCATCCATGTCACCAAAGAATGATGCAGAACAGGAATACATGTCAAAAGTACCGTATGCAAGTGTTGTTGGTAGCTTGATGTATGCAATGGTGTGTACGAGGCCTGATATTTCACAAGCAGTTGGAGTTGTAAGCAGGTATATGCATGATCCTGGAAAGGAGCATTGGCAAGCTGTGAAATGGATTCTACGGTATATTCTGAACACCATAGATGTTGGTTTGGTATTTCAGCAGGACAAGCAAGAAGGTCAATATGTAGTTAGGTATTGTGATTCTGACTACGCAGGTGATTTGGACAAACGTCGATCAACTACTGGTTATGTGTTTACTTTTGCAAAGGCACCAGTTAGCTGGAAGTCCACTTTACAGTCAACAGTGACTTTGTCTACTACAGAAGCAGAGTATATGGCAGTTACAGAAGCTGTGAAGGAGGCAATTTGGCTTCAAGGGTTACTTGGTGAACTGGGAATTGAATAGAAGCACATCAAAGTGCATTGTGATAGTCAGAATGCTATTCACTTAGCAAAGAACCAGGTTTATCATGCAAGGATGAAGCACATTGATGTTCGATATCACTTTGTACGAGAGATTCTAGAAGAAGGTGGAGTCATAATCCAGAAAATTCGGACCACTGAGAATCCTGCTGATATGATGACAAAAGTGGTGACTGCGGTCAAGTTTCAACATTGTTTGGACTTGATCAATATTGTTAAAAATTGAAATTGAGAGTTGTTGACACTACTGAAGGTAGCAATTTTGTGAGAAATTGAAGAATTTGGAATTCGCCAAGGTGGAGATTTGTTGACTATTGGCTCATTATTTGACTATTGGCTCATTAATATGGACTTTGGCATTAATCCCATAATCCCACATCGTAAAATTATAAGGAATGGGGTGGGTTTTTTGGCTATAAAAGGAAGCTTAGTTTCCTTTGTAAAACCATCCCAAAACATAGGTCTTCTCTCTTCTTTGACTTTGTTTTCTTCTCTCTTTCTCTTTTGTAATATTTCTTCAAGTTAATGAAATATTATTTTGGTAGTGTCCGAGGACGTAGGCAAAATTGGCCGAACCTCGTTAAATTTCTGGTGTTCTCTTTATATTATTTTGTGTCTATTTAATAGCTATTGTCGGGTATAGTTGTAGTGAATTATTGTGCTATTAAAATTACTTGTATTGGTTAAATTCTGTCTAGGAAAGTGGTTTTTAAGTTGGACCGTTGTGACCTCACCACATACCTGGGAATTTTTCCTATGGGTGATTTTTAGTTCAATCGTTCACACTCTAGTCACCTGGATAATATTTCTCAAGGTGAATATTATTGTTATTGGTGGAAATTAACCCGAATTCCACAATAATTAGAAAGAATGAAACACCAAACCTGGTGCTATATATCCAAATGTGCCTGCAATTGAAGTCCAATTAGATGAACCAGGCTTGAGAATCCTGGCAGTGCCAAAGTCAGAGACATGAGCCTCATACTCTGTATCCAACAAAACATTCTTGCTTGATATGTCGCAATGAATTATAGGAAAAGTGCAGCCATGGTGCATATGTGACAAAGCATTCGCCAAACCTTTGATAACATTTACCCGATTCCTCCAATCAAATTTCCCTGCTTTTTCCTCATTCTTTAGCATAGTTTTGAGGCTCCCATTTTCCAAAAACTTATAAACCAATAGTAAGTGATGATCACTTGAGCAAAATCCATAGAGCTTCACAACATTGCGATGTCTTATTTCCATTAAAGCTTGAATCTCACTCGCAAAAGCTTCTGAATTGATAATTTCATCCAACTGGGGGTGAAGCTTCTTCACATCAACAACTTTATCTGTCGACAATATAGCTTTGTAGACACTTCCTGATCTCCCCACTCCAATGCAATACTTGGAGTTGAATCCTTCTGTTGCTTCCACAATGCTTTGGTAGACCATTTTACCATCATAGCTCCATATTGCAAAAGGATTTTTATTTTCAGCTTCATTTAACTTGTTTTCTTCTTTCTTCTTTCTTCGGCAAGTAAATAAAACTCTAACAATTGTGAAAGAAATAGTGTGCACAAAATAGGAACCACAATTGCAATAATAATTTTGATGCCCCTTTTATTATATAGATTGTGGCTTATTAATGTGGTGCAAGCCTTCAAACCAGAGGCATTTCCACACAAGTTTTTGTTATTTCTAAATGCTTCAAATAAAGCTTCATGAAAAGCTTTGAGATTAGGAATGGGGCCTTTTAACTCATTATTGGATAAGTCCACAGTTGTTAAGCTAATCATAGCATCAAAAGAAATTGGAATAGAACCAGATAGTTTGTTCTGGGATAGATTCAAAATCTCTAGTCGTTGCAACTTCCCCAGTTGTTGTGGTATTCCTCCTATCAACAAATTTTTACTCAAATCAAGAGATTGTAGTGAAGGCAAACTGCCTATCTCAATAGGAATTCGCCCTAAAAATTTGTTTCCACTCAAATTCAAAAACAATAAATTGGAGAAATCTCCAAGCTGTTGGGGAATGAATCCACTAAGATTTTTGCTTGCTAAGTTGAGTTGTGTAATAGATAGCATTTTAATTTCAAAAGGAATGCTACCTGAAAGTTGATTATTGCTAAGACTAAGATCAAACAGCAACTTCAACTTTCCAAGTTCCTTTGGAATCTCCCCAAATAGATGATTCGAAGAGAGGTCAAGCACATGGAGCTAAATTGCATTTGCAAGCTGAATCGGTATCTTACCAAAAATATTATTATTTGATATTCTTAAGCTTGTCAAATTGTGACATTGTCCCCATTTGGAAGAAAGCTCACCAAAAAAAATTGTTATCACTCAAATTAATATAGTATAGGTGAGGGTATACGCCAAAAACTTCAGATAGATTTCCAGTAAGTTGGTTTTTTTCAAGCCTAACTCTTAACAAACTAGTGCAATATTTTAAGCTTTTTGGGATAGGACCTGTAAAATGGTTATCTTCAACTGTAAGATATTGGAGTAATCCACCATTGCATATATGTTTTGGTAAATCGCCAATGAACCTATTTTCAGACAATTCAAAAGTTCTTAAATGTGTAAGATTGTTCATTTCTGAAGGCAAGGAACCAGAAAGTTTATTGGTGAACAAAACTAAGTCAACAAGATATTCGAGTTTTCCTATTTCTGGAGGAATTGGTCCTGAAAGATTGTTCCTAGATAGGTCAAAACCTGTTATCTTTGTCAAATTTCTGATAGATGCAAGGATTTTACCTATCAGATTATTTTGAGAAAAATCAAAAATTTTAAGAGATTTTAGAAGTCTTAAGTCTTGAGGGATGGATCCTGAGATTCTATTCCTGTACAGGTAAATTTCTGTTATCCTAGTTAAGTTTCCAATGGAAGTAGGGACATTATCGGTAAGCTCATTTGTTTCCAAATCAAGATAAATAAGATTACCAAGAAATGCAATACCATGAGGGATGGATCCAAAAATTTGATTTTTATGAAGGCAAAGGTAAGATAAGTGGCTAAAGTTTGCAATACAAGAAGGGATTCTACTAGTGAGACTATTCATTGACAAATCAAGTACTTTTAGTGATCTAAGCATGCCTAATTCTTCTGGGATGGAATTAGAAAGATTGTTGACACCAAGATAAAGGATGGATAAATCGACTAAATTTCCCATTTCAGATGGAATATTTGCAGAAAGAAAATTGAAAGATAGGTCAAGGTAAGTAAGTTTAGAAAGGTTACCAATATATGGAGGGATTGAACCATAGAGAGAGTTATTCCACAAGTCAAGGCTAAGAAGGTTAGGGAAGGCTAAAAAGTTGAAAGCTTTAAGTGTACCTTTTAAACAATGGTGAGGAAGGCTGAAGTGAGTAACACTTCCAAAAGCATTGCACTTAATTCCAGTCCAATTATTGCAAGGACTACTATTACTTCCGACCCAAGAAGACAAAAGAGATTGGCTTTGGCTGTGGAGACTGCTTTTCCATCTCAAAAGAGCTTTTGCTTCCTCTTCTGCTCCTTTTTTTCTGGCTTGGATTTCAATACTAACATGGACAACTAAAAGCACAAGAGAAACAAGAAATGAAACTGTTAGTTGATAGAATGTTTCAGAGAGAATTTGTATTAATTGTGTACTTTACAGTGAATAATCAATGGTATATATAGCCATTGTAGCACAATTAATGGCATGATTTGTAGCATATTTACATCTGTTTATTAACTGATATTTTGACTAATTTACAGACAGATACAAGATTGTCAAATGGTAGGTGAGGTTTGTCTTTGACTTCCATGGTGATTATTGACTTTCATTAACACCCCCCCTCAAACTCAAGGTGGTATAGTGGAGGCCAGCTTGAGTTTATTTAGAAGATCCTAAAAGCGAGTTGGAAGATATGTTTTAGTGAAAACATCTGCCGTTTGATGAGCTGATGGAACTGATTGTAAGATAAGGGCACCTTGAAGAACATGATGATGGATAAAATGACAATCAATCTCAATGTGCTTTGTTCACTTATGAAATACATCATTGTGAGATATCTGGATTGCACTTTGATTATCACAATGAAGTATAGTGGCAGAGTGATGGTTGATACCCATATTAGACAGTAATTATTTCTACTAAAGTAATTCTAATGTAGCATTAGCAAGAGCATGATATTCAGATTCGGTGCTTGAGCGAGCAACGACAGTATGTTTCTTACTTTTCTGAGAAATAAGAGAATCTCCTAAAAAGAAACTATAACCAGTGGTTGACCGACGATTAGTTGGATCACTAGCCCAGTCAGCATCCAAATAGCCAGATAATACCAAGGGAGTATTGGCATTAAAATGTAGTCCATGAAAAATGGTTCCTTTGATATAACAAAGGATCCGAATGACGGCAGCAAAATGAGATGATCGAGGAGCAGTCATGAATTGGCTAACCAGATGAACAGCATATGATATATCTGGTCTAGTAACAGTGAGATAAACAAGACTTCCAACTAGTTGATAGTACAAAGTAAGATCATCAAGAGGAGTGCCATCTAGAGGAGTAAGTTTACAATTGAGTTCCAAAGGAGTTGAAATAGTCTTGCTGTTAGTTAGACCTGCTCGGGAAAGGAGATCAGATGCATACTTTGCTTGAGACAAGTAGTAGCCTTGAGAATTATAAGAAACTTCAAGACCCAAAAAATAGCTGAGAGTACCAAGATCCTTCATTTCAAAATGCTAGCTAAGAAAAGTTTGGACTTCAGAAATACCAGATCTGTCACTACCTATAATTATCATATCATCAACATAAAGCAACAACAATATAATTCCATGATCAGTGTGGCGAACAAATAATGCTGAATCATAATTGTTGGAGACAAAGCCAAATTGAGTAAGAGTTGAACTAAATTTGGCAAACCATGCTCGAGGAGCTTGCTTAAGTCCATACAGAGCTTTGCGAAGTTTACAGACTTTATGAGAAGAGTGATATCCAGGAGGAGGTTTCATGTAAAATTCTTCGGATAAGTCACCATTTGGAAAGGCATTTTTAACATCCATCTGAAAAGTTTCCATTTACGGACTGCAGCAATGGCTAATAGACTACGAACAGATGTCAACCGGGCAACTGGAGCAAAGGTTTCTTCATAGTCGATGCCATATTCTTGAGTATATCCCTTGGCTACTAAATGGGCTTTATAACGTTCTACAGACCCATCAGAGCGAGTTTTGATTTTATAGATCCATTTACAACCAATTGGAATTTTTTTTGGAGGAAGATCAACTAGATCCCAAGTGTGAGTTTTCTCCAATGCTTGAATTTTCTCAGTCATAGCTTGCTGCCAAAGAGGGTCAGTACTAGCCTCACGATAAGAGTAAGGCTCGTGAAGAGTTGCAATGGCAGAATAACAATGAAAATCTTGAAGGTAACTAGGAGTTTCTCTTACCCTGGTTGAACGACGAAGATTAGTGTCAGGAGCAGGTGAAGATTCAGAGTCATGGGCAGGTGCAGAATCAATAGTTGGAGCTGGTTCAGGCGGATTAGGTGGGGATGTATCAGGCTCAATTATAGCAACATCACCTGAGGAAATAACTCGACAGAAGGGTCTGTAAAAAATAATGAGTTAGTAGTGACTGAAGTGTGAAACTTAGAGAGAGAGAGGAGAACATGGTGTTTTCCCAAAAAGTAACATGTCTAGAAATGCGAAGTCAATTAGAAATAGGATCCCAACATCAGTAACCTTTGTGTTCAATCCCATAACCTAAAAAACAACATAGACGAGCACGAGGTTCTAATTTGGTATGTTCATGAGGTTGTAAAAGAACAAAACATGCACAACCAAAGGTCTTAAGGATTTTATAGTTTGGAATTTTGCCATACAATTTTTCAAAAGGAGATAGATTTTTTAGTACTAAGGTAGGTATCCGATTAATATTATAAACAGAAGTGAGTGCTGCTTCTCCCCAAAATTTTTCTGGACAGGAACCGGAGAGGAGAAGAGCACGAACAGAGTCTAAAATATGATGATGTTTTCGTTCAGCTCTGCCATTTTGGTGCGAAGTGTGAGGACAGGAACGTTGAATGATTGTGCCTTGTTGTTGAAGATAATGAAGCAAGGATGATTCCTGATATTTTATGGCATTATCTGTGCGAAGAATTTTAATTGTGGAGGAAAATTGAGTTTTAATCATATTTGCAAATGTAACATAAATATATGGTAACTCTGAACGATTTTTCAAGAAATATATCCAAGTAAAACGAGAATAATCATCAATAAATAACATAAAATAACGGAAACCATTTACTGAAGAAACAGGAGAAGGTCCCCAAATGTCAGAATGAATTAAGTCAAATGGACTGGCAAAAATGAAATTATTATGATTAAAAGATAATGCAGGTTGTTTGGCAAGTTGACATTCTAAACACTGAAATGACGCAAATTTTATGGAACCTAACAATCCTCGAGAAATTAAAGATTGAATTTTATTTGCAGAAGTATGACCAAGGCGAAGATGCCATTGAAGAATAAGAGAAGTGGTAGTAGTAGCAGCAGAAACAAATCATTGAGGAAGATGAAGAAATATGAGCTCAAATAATCGTCCCACCCTACGACCCGCCCCAAGAATCTGCCCCGTCTGCGGATCCTGTACCTGACAACCAGAATGAGAAAAATTCACATTTAGTCCTTTTTCACATAATTGACCAACTGAGATAAGATTCAATGACAGGTTTGGGATATAGTAAGTGTCTGAGAGGCTAAGATTAGAGGTAGAGGCATGACTAGTATGAGTGATGTGCATTTTAGTTCCATTTGCTGTTTGTATGAGCGGTAAGGAAGAAGCAAGTGTAGTAGAGGACAAGATATTAATATTAGTGATCATATGGTTACAACAAGCAGAGTCAAAAAGCCAATTTGAATTACCTAGAATGACAGACATAGCGGCAGAGGAGTTGAAAGAGATAACCTGTTTGAGTAAGGCCTCAAGATCACTCATTGTGATGGCAGTAGAGGTTTCTGTGGTGGCAGCACTGACTGAAGTCGGTCCAGTTTTGGAGAAAGTCTTGGTTTTAGAATATCCACCCTTTGGTCGTGGTGGGCGAGTTGGACAATGCTCAAGAATATGACCATGATCATGACAGTATCTGCATTCTACAGTAGGGCAATTAGCAAAATTATGACCAGGTTTATTACAATTCTTACATAGTTGATTGCTATTCCTCATATTTAAAGATCGTGTGGTTGCAAGAGCTAATTCAGAATTTGATTGCTTGCCAAGACCAAGGTGTGTTTCCTCAAAGATAAGTTCTTCGATAGCCATGTTCAAAGTTGGAAGAGGATATTGATGTAGTAGAGAGGCACGCATAGCTTCATATTCTGGTCGAAGAGCCATAAGAACTTGGATTAGGTGAAGATGATCTTCACTAATCTTTGTCTGAGATAACTGATTCTAGAATGGCTGAACTTATGCTAGAAAATCATTAACAGATTGGCCAAATTCTTGTTTGATATTGTGCAAAGTAGGCTATAGCTGAAAATAGTGTGCAAGACCATTAGTTTGATACCGATTTGCTAGGAAATCCCATATTTCTTTTGCCGTAGCAAACTCAGCAAATTGAATGTGAATGGATGGAACCAATATGTTGCAGAACCAAGTAATAACTTGATGATTTTTGCTATCCCAATCTTCGAGGCGATCTTCGAATTTGGTATCTGGTTCGTTTGGCTCTTTTGTGGGTTTAGTGATATCTCCAGTAACTATACGCCAGAGCTTGTGCCCAATCAAGAAACTTTTCATTCCTTGAACCCAAACATTGTAGTTGGATCCAGTCAAAATTGTTGTAATTGGTTTTGCAATGTCTGTTTTATCCATTTTAAGGAATATAAAAGAAAATGGATGATAGAGATGGAATTTGACAAAACAAAGGCCAAATTTGGATTCAAAAGGTCCAAAAACTTTAGGAACCGGTCTAATTTTGTCAAGAACCGATTGAAAAATGGTTGAACCGGATGGTCAAAATTTTCTGAACCGGTTCGATCAACAGGTGATTCTGAATAGTGCAGAGAGCGGATCTGGGTCGGGCAGAGTGTGGATCTGGGTCGGACAAAGCGCAGATTCGGTCGGGCAGATACTGATGTGGACTTGACATGTGTTGTACACGTGGACTGACGTGTCACCACCTGGCACTGACGTGGTGATGATGTGTCACTGACGTGGTCGTCTTCAACCTCAGGATGGCGCGTGCAACGTGTGTGGCGCGTGAGGAACAGTGCAGGATGTTTGGCCGGTGCGTGAGAGTGCGTGGAGGGTCTTCTAGTGGTCCGGTTGGTCTTGAAATTCTTCTGGTGATGATTTCTTTGTAATGGTATGATCAAAACAAATTATTTGACATATACATGAAATGATTTCAGTGGTGCAATCGTTTGAAAGGAAAAAAAAATGAAAACAGAGTTAATATAGAAAAAAAAGGATCAGATATAGCAGAGTGGCTCTGATACCATGTTAGTTGATAGAATGTTTCAGAGAGAATTTGTATTAATTGTGTATTTTACAGTGAATAATCAATTGTATATTTAGCCATTGTAGCACAATTAATGGCATGATTTGTGGCATATTTACATGTGTTTATTAGCTGATATTCTGACTAATTTACAGACAGATACAAGATTGTCAAATGGTAGGTGAGGTTTGTCTTTGACTTCTATGGTGATTATTGACTTCCATTAACAGAAACAAGTTTATTATAGGATAATGATTGTCTTACACAAGTCATTATGATTTCAGGTATTGCAAAACACAAACAAAATAAAGATGGGTTGAGACGAACAATGATGTAATGCAATAAACAGAATATTTTAATCTAAATTGACAATATAAAAAATTCTGCTTTATTATTATTATTATATTATTATTATTATTATTATATAAAGAAGAGGATCGGAAGACCTCACCTTGTGCAAAAGGCAAAGGGTAGGCATTTGATTATAACTGAAAAAATAAATTCGATTACTTAAATAATTTTAATATTCTTAGTAATCTATATTAATATGAAAATACAAAGGACTATTAAAACTCAAAATGAGAATCTGAAATATAATTTTATTTTCTATTTTTACCTCGTTTTATTGCAAAGTTCAATTGTTTTAAATGAAAAAGCGATATCAATCATTTTTATATATGATTTAGTTACATGTACAAATTTTTGTAAAAATTTTATAAAATTATACCATATCAAGACATAGTCTAATAGAACGTTGTTATATCTTCGATTCTGTGCAACAAAACGCGTTTTTTCTTTTCTTTTTTTTTTTTTTTTTTTTTTTTTAACTTTATATGTTAACAACATGTCAATTTTTACACAAACATCAATTTATTCTTTTATCATGTCCCATCTCTTATTATTAATAATTTATTATTATAATTTTTATTTTAACTTTATATTTTCAGTGTATTTTATACTTCTTTTTTATTATAACAACAAATTTATTTGTTAATAATATGCTAACATTTTTATGAGGAAAATACCATATATTAAAATTAAAAGATTTTAATCAATGTAATTAAAAGTAAATATAGGAAACATAATTTTATATTTCTAAAACATTAAAAACAAAAGTGATTTTAATTTTAATTTTTTCCTCTCTTAAATTTTAATTATTTTTATCATTACATAATAATTTTTTTTGAAATTTCTTAAAATTCGATAATAATAAGGAAAAAGTACTATTTAGTTCCTGAGATTTATCTGAATAAAAATTTTATCCCTGCAGTTTGAAAAAGTCACACTTTAGTCCCTCAAGTTTTGTTCCATCAAATAAAATAGTCCTTCTGTCCAATTTTTTTTAAAATTCTATTAAAAAATAAAAAAAAATTAAAAAGAAAATCTAATGATATCTAATATCGAAAATATCCTCAACATCACTACACCACAAATACACCATTACTTTTACTTTCATTTTTTGTTTTTTTTTTTCTTTTTCAATTGATTTTTTTTCTAGTGGGCTGATTAACTTTTGCTTTCATTTTCATTTTTTTTTTGCTTTCAATTGATTTTTTTCTAGCTATTATATTATTTCTTTCCTTCAATTTTTTTCCTTTTGCAATTTTGTCTTTTTTTTTTTTTTCAATTTTTCTTATTTTTCTCCATTAAAAGAACCAAATGAAGGGTATGAGGCAAAATGGTGAGAATTTTTTATTATTTTTAAGTTTAGTTGGAGAGAGAGATAGAGAGAGAGAGAGAGAAATGGAGAGAGAGGGAGGGGGTATGGATGTGAGGATGGTTGAAATAGAAAACTCGATTGTAAATTAGGGGTATTTTTTACTTTTTAATTAATTTTAACGGAAAAAGTAACATAAGGACTACTTAGTATAATGGAATAAAACTTCAGGGATTAAAGAGTATTTTTTCAAACTGTAGGGATGAAGTTATTATTTTAGGTAAACCTCTGAGACTAAATAGTATTTTAACCTAATAATTATAATGAAACACTGAAATTAATAAATTCATATTCATAATTATAAATTATAAAACATAATCATATGTTATGAACATAAATTCATTAGTAGAAAGTATAAATATCAATCATAAAACTACAAATTTATTGGTTAAAAATAACAGGTTCATAAATTATAAACTATAGGTTCATTATACATACATCTGAGGTTCATATATTATAAACCAAACATTCATAAAAAAAAAAAAAAAAAAAAAAAGAACACTACAAGTTCATATTTTAAAAACAATATGTTCATAAATTATAAATTATAGGTTTATTATACTTATACCTAAGATTCATATTATAAACCAAACATTCATAAAAAATTTAAAAAAAAAAAAACTCTACAAGTTCATATTTTAAAAATAATATGTTCATAAATTATAAATTATAGGTTTATTATACTTATACCTAAGATTCATATATTATTATAGTTCAGAAATTCATAAAAAAAAAAAAAATTACATATTCATAATTTAAAAATAAAAGATTCATAAATTATAAAGTAAAGATTTATCACATGTATACTTGACGTTTATAAATCACAATTCAGAAATTCATAAATTAAAAAACATATTCATGTGTTAACTGATAAATTTACAATTTACAAATAATAAACTTACATTTTATATTTGATGAACTTATAAACAATACTTAATGATCTTATTGTTTATAATTATATTTGAAAGTGAATTTTCAATGAACTTATACCATAGTACCAATGAACTTACATTTTCTTTTTAATAAACCAACAGTTTATTATATATAAACTTGCGTGATAGTAAAAATTCAATGTCGTATAAAAGATAAATATGATATTTTATAAAAATGTAAAATTATCCTTAAAACCATTCAAAAAATTATCCATAAAAATGTTAAAATTTATAAATAAAAATTACAATGAAATATTTATGCAAAATTAAAAATTTAATTCTTTATTTTTTTCTATTGATATTCATGACACTAAAGTTATCATTAGAAGAAATAAATAAAAACAAAAACTAAACCATTAATTTAATTTTTTTAGAGAAATTAATATAATTTTAAGTATCTCTTAAATACTTAAAAATAAAATAAAATAAATCTAATTTTAATTATAAGTATTATAAACAAATAAAAAAGCTAAAAAAACATGACTTAAAATCACATGCTTCTCCACTCCCCTCACCAACCACCACACAAACCACCCCCCCCACCCCCCTCCACCTTTTTTTTTTTTTTTTTTTTTTTAAGCTTGGTTCCCCTCTCTTACTTTCTTCCCATCCACCCATATGTCCTTGGTCCCCCCTCCTTTACTCTCCTCCCACCTACCCATATGTCTTGGATCTATGATACTATATGTACATGAGTTCAAGATATAGTTTGCCTAATACGATAGTAAATACATATAAAATTTGGAGATAAATCCATATTTAAATCCCCTTATACTACAAAAATCTAGTAATTTTCCGATGAAAAAATCCGTCAATAAATGAATTTACCGATGGATTAAGGATGGAAACAATCCGTTGTTAAAACGATAGTCAGTAAATAATTAGCAACGAAAAAAATATTCTGTCGGTAAATTTACCGAAGGAATTTGGTCAGTATTTTATAGAAAGCTGTTGGTAATTTCGTTCGAAAAAAGATCGCAAATATTATTATTCCGTCAATGATCCATCGCTAAAAACTACACTCTGTCAGTAATTTGTCAGTAATCCGTCATTAAAATATAATTAAATATTATTTTTTGTCAGTGATCCATTAGTAATTTTTAGTCAAAAATAATATTTTAACATTACGGTCAGCAATCTGTTAGTAAAGGAACTAAAAAAATAATATTTTATGACAAATGGTCGGTAATCCGTCAGTAATTTTCAGGCAAAAATAATATTTTAATAAGAAGATTAGTAATCCGTCAGTAAAATAACTATAAAAAATAATATTTTATGAATAAACGGTCAATAATCTATCAGAAAATTTTAGAAAAAAATAATATGTTAATTTTACGATTAGTAATTCGTCAGTAAAATAAACATAAAAAATATTATTTTATATAAAACAGTCGGTATTCCATTAGTAATATATTAAAAAATAATTTAATAGTCTTTTCCATTAGTAATCCGTCAGTAAATTCAAAAATAATTTTTAATAAATTTTTCATTATGTAATAAATTATTTTTATATAATCTATATTAATTAGAAAATTATAAATTAATATATAATGTGAATATAAAAAATTTTCATTCCATAAAACGTAATATTATTTACAAAAAATGTAATATACTGTACATCATATAAATGTTACGAATAACTAAACTAAAAAAATAACTAATCATGCTCTTGAGTATCATCCTCCTCATGGTCCTCGGCATGATACTGGCCATACTCTGGATCTACTATATACGCATCAGCAGTAGCAATAGAAGCATCTCTAGCTGAAGTGTATTGATCAGAAGTAGTAGAACCCGGTGATGGAACAGGTAGAGGAGCAGCATCGCCAGCAAAATACATAGAGAAGAACTACTACATCTGCAACTCGACCTGCTGGCGGACCTGCTCCTGGACTGTCTGTTGCATCTCATGCTGCATCTGAGCTACTTGCCTATTGATCTCATGCTGGATATGCATAGTTGTAGGCAGCGGTGGCGGTGGTGGAGTTGAGGAAGAACTGGCTCCAGGATATCCAAATGAGCAAGTCATTAAACCCATCCCATAGAGTTGATCCTTCTCCTGGCCCCCAACAACTCTAAAATATAGCTCAAACTCATCTACTTGAGCTGGGTCAGTGGATCCAGGAGCCAGATGGGACATTTGCTCATGGAGGTTTCTGAGATCCTCCTATTTTCAATATAATAGTAGTTAGCATTTAAAATTTTTAATGTACTTTAATAGGAAAATTGCTAATTAAAACTTACTTGAATCTGCTGGGAGCACTAGTCGACAAAGGTCTATCGGTCTTTCTTTCTCCTGTGGATGTGGACGAAGATCTCCTCAGGAATAAGGTCTCGACTAAGATCATTTCTCAGTTAAAAATTAAAAGTATCATCCCACATTTAGTAAATAAAAAAAATTATGAAATTAATAACTTAAAAATAAATAAAATTTTAAAGTACGTACTATTTAATTACTTATTATAAAAAAAAATCAATATCTTACCAATTTTCTGGCATGCTCCGTAGCAGGGACAAACCCTCCAGTATGCTTAGACGGTCTACTCGCTGGACTGTCTTTTTCTGACTTTCTATTCGTGGATGCCTTTTGGGATAACTGCTTATGCTTCAAAGAATCCCAGTGTTTCTTCCAAGCATTTCATGTCTCATGAGGGATCCACGTCTATCTCTTCTCCTTTTTCTTGACATCATAGAGGAAATTCTTGTATCAAATTGCAGCCTTCTTAAAAAAGAGTATCTTCACTATCTCTGATGTAGCGAGATTCCAGTAAAAATATTTCTGCAAAAAACAAAAATACAAGTTAGTATATAAATAATAATTAATATATAAAATACAAAATTAATTTACTAATAATATGTATCTATTTAATACATATTACTAACAAAATATTATATTTTATTATAATTATTACGGTTTATTGTATATTATTATGTTTTATGGATGGATTCAAATCGAGCATGAATTTCATATAATTGTTTATTTTACTATTGGTAATATAATATAGTATCTTCATATAGTATCTTCTACCAAAAAAAAAAAAAAAAAAAAAGAGTAGCATCACAAGGCACAATTAAATTATATATATATATATAAGTTGAACGGGCTAAGATAAATTGTAATTCAATGGACTGAAATAGTGGTTATATATATTAGGGATAACTCTCCATTTTAACATATCTCATGAAATTGATATTGATGACAACTATTTATTATGTATTATTTTTATATTTATAATTTTAGAATATATATATATATATATATATATATATATATATATATATATATATATATATATATATATATATATATATAATTTCGAATTCTATATAATAAATTATTCATTACCTAAAACTGCTTCCAATAGAACTCCTTCGTCTCCTGAGGCACTGATTTCCAACGCATGCCTTCAGGTCTCAACTGGTTCTTAAATATTTTGTAAATCATCCGCGTCGCATCTAGCGGATACATCCTGCAATTAAAAAACTTAAATGTTAGTTAAACGAAAAGTAAGTTATTATAAATTAAAAATTACCTTAAGAAATATAGTACTTAAATATCTCCCTGCAATGTGAGATACTGCCTACACCTCGAATCTGAAAGCAGGACTGGTAGGGCAGTGGTAGAAGCTAAGGCAGTGGTAGGAGTTGCTGTAGTGGTAGGAGCTACTGCAGAGGTAATGGCAGTAGGTGCAAAAAATGAAGGATGGGTAGATGGAGAAATAGGCGAAGGGATAGTGGATGGAGGGGTAATAGAAGGAATAGTAGATGGAGGGGTAACTGAAGGAATAGTAGATGGAGGGGTAACTGAAGGAATAGTAGATGGAGAGATAACTGAAGAAGGGACAGTGAATGGAAGGGTAACAGAAGAAGGCATAGTGGATAGAGGGGACATGGAAGAAGGAATAATGGAAGGTGATGAAAGTATAGGACCGGTGGATGAAGTAGTAAACATTGGAGGAGGAACAGATAAAAGGATCTGTGTGGTGATGGTCGAAAGGGTGAATTTAGGTGGTATAGAAAGCGAGAAAGATGGTAAAGAAGAAAGGGTAGTGGGAAGATCACTAGTGATAGTAGGCCCTCCCTATGAGCAACGCCGTTTCTGGGACGTTGATGTACTACTATCAGGAGTATCTCTAGGAGTCAGTACACGTCTCGAAATTGACACTATATATTTAGTAAAGTTTAATAAATTCATTCATTATTTAATGTTACATAAAAGTACATCCACACAAATAAAATACCAAAAAATTAATATGGCGTAATCGCGGAATAATAATGTAAATATTAAAAAAAAATTACAACACAAGTTAAAAATGACTTCTTTGAAATATAATGTAACATTGTAAATGTAAAAATAATATTCTCTTACACAATTAGGAAAAATCCATACACAATCCCTTTGAAATAAGTACACAATATATTTATTAAGAATCTATTTCTTCGAGCTCATCTTTGTCTATGTTTTCCTCAAACATCTCGACATCTGAATCAAATTCAGATTCATCATCTACATCATTATCATCTTCATCATCCATATCAACTAATGTCTCTTCAGGATCATTTAAAGTTGCAGGAGGCTCATCATTATTAACTTTGAGTGTAGGCTCATCAACTTCATTGTCTTGAAATGGTTCTTCAGATGTTGTATTTATTTCACTACCCTCCTTAATCTTTACGACTGATCTAACTTTAATCTTGCATACTGCCTACCAATTTGCTTTATCTCATCGTAGACTCGGATAGGAGACATAATACACTTGATAATCTTGCATTGCTAGTATAAATGGCTTATATTTATTAAATCGCCACTTATGGTTGACTTCAACAAGATTATATTGTTCATGAACTTTCGTTCCCACATTTAGTGTTGGATCAAACCATTCACACTTAAATAAAACAGTCCTCTTAATTGGAAGTGCAGGGTATTCCAATTGCATTATATCTATTAATCGACCATAATAGTCAAATGCATTCTCACTGTAATTGGAACCCTTTATACATACCCCACTATTTATTGATGACTTACTCGAACTTCATTTTTTGGTATGGAACTTGTAACCGTTCACGAAGTAAATAGGATAGGTCATAACATATCGTAACGGACCCTTGGATAGATCAATAATGAATTGATTTGTTATTCTATTCATAGGATCAATGGCCTATGACAAAAATAAACATATCAATTTGATTGTATAGGATAGAAATTTAAGATTAATTTTTTAAGTAATGGTACTACATTATACTTACATATGAATGAAACCAGTGCACAAATTCTATCTCTAATTTTTTGTCTATATTAATTATTGATATATTCGGCACAGTTTGCTTCAACATATCAATGTATAAGCTTTATTCATAAGGAAAATAATAAGTAAAATGAAAAGGAAACTATGCAGAATGATGAATGAGTTATTTTAATTAAGTTGTAACTTATTCATTCTTTTCTTTCTTTGGTTGGAAATACAGAAGTACCGATGAATCTAAAACTAAAACTTCCTTGTTCAATCAAATTTCTATCAAAGAAAACATAATACTTTACAACAGCTTCATCCTCTATTTTTAATGATCTACATAAGCTTCCACTAAAACCAATCACATCTGTTACACATTCTTCCCAGCTATAATATATTCAAGGACAATTTCCTCTGAAAACAACATAGTACCTCTTTTTCTTTTCTTTCTTTGGTTGGAAATTTTTAGCCATATCATGGACAGATTTAACAAAACCCTCATTGGAAATTATTTGATCATTCAACCTTCTATCAAAGAAAGCAAAGTACTATGCAATAGCCTTTTCCTCTACTTTGAAAGACTTGTACAAGCTACCACTAAAACCAAGCACATGTGATGCACACTCTTTCCATGTTGAATATATTAAATTTCAAATAAAATTTACACTAGAATTTACTAAGTGCAATGGCAAA